>JAJIBD010014087.1:0-25000 GCA_021461705.1 Cryptotis parvus
CCCACGGGCAGCAGAACCAGCCGACGAGTCTGGAATGTGACACGTAGCAAACGGTTAATCATAAACTGGGCACCCCTAGCCCCCAAGACCTGTTTCTAATGGGGCCATAAAACGTCAAAAATATCTGCCCACGATCAGATGGAACACATCCAACCCGGCATGCACAGGGAAGGTCGCCGGGCGCTGCCCACCACGGCCTCTGGGAGGCAGGGGCTCTGCAGAGGCGTCCCTGCGGCCACGGGCTTTCTCTCAGTCTCGGCACTGCCGCCCGCGCCCACGGCTCTCTGTCCTAGCGGGTGGGTTCCTGGGTGCCTGGAGAGGAGGTGAGGGGCCAGAGCAGGTCCGGGTGCTGGGAGAGCATTTTCCTGCGTGGCTGGTGACTTGTGGCCCGTCCTCACGCTGACTGCAGGGGACCTGCCCACGTGCCATCAGCACCCAGGAATGTTCCAAAGGTCTGTGCCATCCGCAAGCATCTCTGCCCACGGGAGGCAAGGCGTGCACCCGCCGGCCGCGCCCGCCGCCTCCAGACCCACGTGCCTCTGCCTCCGACTTGGCCAGACCAAATGCAGTGCCCCCGGCTGCACCTCGAAGGTCCCCTCCAAGTGGCCCTTTAAGAGAGCAGCGGTGGCAAAAAGGAGTTGGAAGGATCAAGCCGGCGAGCGTCCGGATTGCTGGCCGTGTGTGTGTGTGTGTGTGTGTGTGTGTGGGTGGAGGGTGGGTGCCGGTCAGCGGGCGTGCGGATTGCTGGCCGTGTGTGGGTGGGTGGCGGGTGCCGGTCAGCGGGCGTGCGGATTGCTGGCCTTACACTTTGCTTTGCTCTGGTTATTTGAGCGGAGGAGCAGGGGAGATGCTGAGATCAGTTCAGAGCCTCCCTAGGGCCCTCCTAGGGAAGAGTGATTGTGGCTTCTTGGAGCAGATACTCTGGGTCGCTCTGGGCTTGAGTATATGGGGCCTGTCAGGGTGAGCGTGACGGTGACCAAGAGGGGTGGTGGGAGCCCCGCCCCAGCCCCGCCCCCGAGCCCCTGGCCTTGGCCTGTGTCAGACTCGGGGAAGGCGAGTGAGCGGGGGGGGGGGCTCCCTGCTTCCTCCCATACGCACCGTGTGCCCCGCTCGCTGCCCACACCCCTCCCCGCTCAGCTTCCTCCACTCCTTTTTGGCCCCTCTCTGGGCTGGTCCCTGTCTCAGGACCCGGTGCAGGGGCTGGGAACAGCGCGTGCCCCTCAGCCGGCGCCTCACCCTTCTGGCCCGGCCCGGCGCCTCTATTATGTTCTTGGGTTTGTGTGTCCGGGGAACCAAAGCACGGGCCCGGGCCGGCCTGTGCCCAGGGGGGGGGCCGGGTGTGGCCGAGGAGGCAGAGCTGGTGCCCAGGGCCCGCGGCGTCACTGCCAGCTGTGCCCGCCGGCTGCCAAGCGCTGGTGGAACGGGGCCCAGGTGCCAACGTGCTTGCTAACCAGATTGCTATTTGAAAAATGACGGCGGTGTCAGGAAAAGCTAACCCCGCATTCCTCCGGAGCCGCCCCGTTGCATAGGGCGTGTTTCCTGCACGGCTCCGGCTCGGCAGCGGGCGGGGGCACGTGCCTAGGCCCGGGACACGGGTGGGGGCCCCATGGAGACGGGGTGAGCAGCCAGGGGGCCGCCTCAGAGCGGAGGCTTCTCTGAGCACCAGCGGAGAAGCGGAGCGGCTGGTGGGGTCTGACCAGCGGAGGGGAGCAGGCCGGCGGGGGGGGGGCTGGGAAGGTCTCAGCAGCTGTCCTGAGACGGGGCAGGGCCCAGCTCACTGATGGGGGGCTTAGAGCAAGCACCCCCGCCCCCGGAGCGGCCAGTGCGCTGCCCGTGGGAGGCCCCGGCCTGGGGTCCCGCAGCCCTGAGGCTTGCGCCTGTCTCTGCCACTCCACAGAGCAGCCTGAGCTGCAGCCTCAGTTCCCCCTCTGCCTCCAGCCTGCTTTGGGGGTCCCGGGGGCGCGTAGCTCAGCCTGTCCTGTCCGTGGAAGGAGCTTCGTCGGCGACTCCTGGCGCGAGGAACCGAGTGGCCCCAGCTCCCCCCAGAGTCCGTGTCCCTCCGAGTGGCCCCAGCTCCCCCAGAGTCCGTGTCCCTCCGAGGTGGCCCCAGCTCCCCAGAGTCCGTGTCCCGAGAAACTGGCCCACGCGGCTGAGCCTTGCGTGGCCGGAGCTGTCCCTGCAGCTCCCCCTGGAAGCCCCGAGCCCCAGTGCGGCTGCAGGAAGCTGGACAAGGGGCCCAGGACCCCTGGGCGTGGGGCCGGGGGTCTTCAGTGGGAACACTCCAACCGTTGACCCCAGCACTTGGCGCAACAAGCGGCTCCGTGGGGTGTAGACAGAGTCCAGGCCTCCCCTTGCGGAGAGTTTCCGTGTGGGAGGCGGCAGAGCCACGGAAACGGGGGGTCTCAGCCTACGGTGAGCGGGGGTTCGAGACGCGGGGCTCAGGGGCACCAGCGCCTCCCGGCCTCTAGGTGGCGCCGAGCCCCGTGCAGCTCCCAAGGCCACACGCTGGCGCGAGGGTCCCGGAGCTGCCTGAGAGGTCCGACCTGGAGTGGGGTGCAGGGGGCCGCACCTCCCCCGACTCCGGCCCTGTCTGTCCGGCAGGACGCAGGCGCGGCCACAGCTGGGCTGTCCGGGCCTGTCCCAGCCGGGCCCCCAACACTGGCAGCTCCCAGGGGTGCTGCGTGCGCGGCATTTTCTCCTTGGGGCACTCGGCATCGCACCCTGGCACAGGAGGGCGCCCGGGGACCACCTGGAATGGCGCAGGCAGCAGTGGTGCCCCTCCGCCCCAGGGTCAGCGCTGAGCAATGGCGAAACGAGGCACCACCAGGCCCCGGTTTCTGTCTGCGAATATGTGTGTGGTTGCGGCCACTCTCACGCGGCCACTCGCGGTCAGCAGAGCAAGGGCTGGTCACTGCGTTCCTCTCGCGGCAGCCAGAACGCGGGGGGACACTAGACCCCGTGCCCGGCCGCCCCGGCTGCCCCTCTGCCCTAGCGTCGCTCCCGGCTCCAGGAGCTTTGCCCTTTGCTGGACGGCGCTGGACTCGCCGGTCCCCGGCTGTGGTGGCTCCTGCCCGAGGCCGTCGCGCTGCTGCGAGGCTGCCCCGAAGTGCCGTGTGTCCACTCTCGCACGGGCGCAGGGACAGCGGCTGTGGTGGATACACGTGGCCCCACAGTGGAGCCCGCAGGACAGGGCGTCTGGGCGCTGACGGCTCTCGCTCCCCCAGGAACACGCTGGGGGCGGCTGGGCTGTGCAGGGCAGGCCCCGTCCTGAGGCTGGTGGGTTTGTGGCCCCTAACGTCGCTCTCACCTCAGCCGCCACCTTCTCCTGCTCCTGGGCTCGTCCAGGCTGGGCAGCAGCTGCGGGCTCTCAGCGCCTTTCCAACACCCTGGGAAGCCGCCAGAGACGCCCAGTCACCCCCCTCTCTCTCCCTCTCTCTCTTTTCTCTCCTTCCTTCCTTCCTTCCTTCCCCCCCCCCCCCCCCCCCCCCCCCCCCCCCCCTCCCTCCTCCCCCCTTCCCTTCCCCTTCCTTCCTTCCTTCCTTCCTTCCTTCCTTCCCTTCCTTCCTTCCTTCCTTCCTTCCTTCCTTCCTTCCTTCCTTCCTTCCTTCCTTCCTTCCTTCCTTCCTTCCTTCCTTCCTTCCTTCCTTCCTTCCTTCCCTCCCTCCCTCCCTCCCTTCCTTCCTTCCTTCCTTCCTTCCTTCCTTCCTTCCTTCCTTCCTTCCTTCCTTCCTTCCTTCCTTCCTTCCTTCCCTCCCTCTCTCTGTTCCCTCCCTCCCCTCCTCCCTTCCTTTCTGTCTGTCTTCCCCTATTTAATTCTTTCGCAAATATCTGCTTGAATTTGGGGGTGTGCAGAGCTAGCCCCAGGGTTAGATGCTTTCCATGCAGGAGCCCGGGTTTAATTCCAGTGCGTGGTGCCCCGAGCACAGCCTGGTGTGACCCCGATTAAAAGGTGTATGCTCCTCGGCCGCGCGAGCCTCACAGAAGGCCTCTCTGCTCTGGGCCTTCCTCTGATTTCCAGACGGTCCTTTTGAACGACAAGGTTAAACACCCCAGAGCTGCTCTTCCTTCTTAGTGTGTGCTTTTAGATCGTCTCCAAGAGCAACTTGCTTAAGCCACAGTCTGGAAGAAATTCTGTTTTCTTTTTCTTTCTTGGGGGCACAAGGTGGCCCAGAGCCCCTCCCAGCTGTACTCGGCCCAGCCAAGCCAGTGCTCAAGGTGGTGTTTGGGTCGTCCAGGCCACACCTGGGGGGTCCGGTGGGGAAGTGGGGGATGGGACCGGGTCCAGCGCTGGCCGGGTGTGCGCCTGAGCCCGTCTGTCTCTGGCCCTTCTCTGGGCCGACCTGGCTGCAGGCCGGGGCTCCAGGCTCTAGGCCCAGCACCCCAGGAGGCGTCCCTTGTGGGGCCTCCCAGACACTGTCCAGGTCTTTCCTCCTCGTGACTTCTGCCCCGCGGACAGCGGCTGTCGGCCGAGGCTGCTCTGCTCGCTTCCGGCTGGGTGTAAGCGGGAGGAAAGACAGTACGGGGGCCCCTGCCTGCACGGCCCTGCCTGGGCTCCGGCACCTCACCTGCTCCGCCAAGCACTGCGGGAGCCGCCCGCAGCGTGTGCCCATGCACGCGCATATCGCCTGCGTCTGCATGTGCATGCCGGGAACATGCATGCGCCTGCGTGAACGAGGGCACACGCGTGTGAGTGCACACACGTGTCTGCGCGTGGCATGTATGTGTGTCTCCATGTGTGCTGTGTGCAGACGTACCTTCGTGTGAGAGTATGTGTACATTGGTGTACAACGCAGGAGTGTATAATGCATGCACACATGTGTGCGTTTGTGAGTGTGCACATGTGGACATGTGTGATACGTGCCGGCGTGTCTGTGCATCATGGATGCTGGTGCCTGTGTTACATGTATGTCTCAGGTGCTGTGCTTGGGGTTGGGGTGACGCCTGCAGGAGGTGGGACCAGGGGCAGATGTCCAGCCTCAGAGGGAAGTGGAGGGGCCTTCCCTGAGGCGTTCAAGGTGTCAGAGGTGACAGTGGCTGTGTCTGAAAGTGGTTTTAGGGCGCCACGGCCCCAGACAGAAGGGAAGGATCAGGCAATGCTGAGCCCGGGACTCCGTGTGGGCGGGGCTCCGTGTGGGGCGGGGGCTCTGTGGGCGGGGACTCCTGTGGGAGGGGCTCCGTGTGGGCGGGGACTCCTGTGGGAGGGGCTCTGTGGGCGGGGCTCCGTGTGGGCGGGGCTCCGTGTGGCGGGGCTCCGTTGGGCGGGGGGCTCCCTGTGGGGGGGGCTCCGTGGGCGGCCGGGGGCTCCGTGGGCGGGGGCTCCTGGGCGGGGCTCCCTGGGCGGGGCTCCGTGTGGGCGGGGCTCCGTGGGCGGGGCTCCGTGGATGGGGACTTGCGGGCTGGGCTTGTCCCTCCTCTCTGGGCCTCCGAGCTTTGACCGCGTGGGCTGCGGCGCGCCCAGTGTCGGCCCGCCGCAGACCCTGTTGTCCAGGGCAGCAGACCCAACAGGAAGCTCGGAGTTGTCTTGATCCCCGGCTCCTCTGCGTGGGCCCGCTCCCGCCTGGGCCAGAGGAGGGACGGACCGTGCGGGAAGCAGCTGGGCTCCAACGACCTTGGCTAGGGCGCCGGAAGGGAGGACCCGGCTTGGGCCTCATGCAGGGGCTTGGCGGGAGCCCTTCGTCCCCGGGGCCAGCCCCAGAGGGCCACGTTGGCCCCAGATTCCCGCCAGACCCGCGGGAGACTCACCCCTGGACTTCAGGTTCTCGGGCGGGCGAGAGAGGTCGGAAGCGGGGGACCAGGCTGGGGCCCGGCTCAGGTCCGTTTCAGCGGTGACGGCCGGTGCTCGGCTCCTCCAGCTCGCCAGGCTGCGCCCAGAAGCGCGGGGCCCGGGCACTGTGGCTGGGCACGGGGGCAACCCCTGCCCCCTGCTGTTTCGGGTTCCAAGTTTCTCTGGTTGGGGGAGCCCGTCCCCCACCCCAGAGCTGATCCATGCTCTGCCTGGTCAACGGTTCCGTGACAGGCCCGAGCCGTGGGGCGGCTGTGTGACCCGCACCCCCCAGGCCTGTGAGCATACGGACTCAGTTTCTCTCTGGCGACCTGTGGGTCCTCCCGGTGGCCCCCTCCTCTCTGCCACGCGCGGGTCTCACGTGGCAGCCTGTCGTGGGGGCTCAGGCCCCGCTGGGGTTTGGCAGGAGGGCTGGGGGGGGGCCGCTTCCTCTCCACACCAGCGCCGGCCTCTGCTCGGGTCTCCTCCACTTGTTGGAGTTGTGGCGGGTTTGGGAGCTCCGCAAGGACACCCACATCCTGGTTTCTCTGCCAGCATTCGATATTGTCCATAGACGAGGAGACCAGCGTACCGGTCCGTCTCCTCACCTGTCTTGGGTCCGGCTGACCCCAGTTCCAGCCATACACTGCAGACCAGGATTCCGTATTCGCAGCTGCGTTGTACTCCAGCCCCGTCTCGGGTCGTGCGCAGGTGCTCGGGCTGCCCAACGGTCAGGCTTTGTGCCTGGTGCTGCCGCGGTGTCTTCAGATGGGATTAGAGCAGGCGGAGGGGCTGCGGCCATTGGTCGAGGGTCTTGAGAGGAAACTGCCACCCCAGCCAAGGGGACCGTGGACATTCCTAGACTGCGCTAAGGCGGTGGGGCGCGGGCAGGGCCTGCACTCTGGGCGTGGACTTTGCACTCTGCTAACTGCAGTTACAAGTGCATGAGCCACCCGCGGACGGACACGGGGAGAGGGGCAGCTCCAAGCTGAGCACCAGAGGCGGAGAGAAAAGGGGTTGGAGGGAGCAGAGAGACAGCGCCAAGATGGCGTCAGCCCGCCTCAGCCCTGAACCGCGTGGGACGCCTACACCTCCAGCATGACCCGAGACCCCAGGCGGGCCCTGGGACCCGCACCATGGGTGACCCCAGCACTGCTGGTTCCAGCCACCGACTGGCTCCGCTCCGTTGACAGAATCACTGGGGGTATTGCCAGGGAGGGTATTGCTCCAGGGGCCCCAGGGAGTTTCCACCCAGGCTCTATGGTGAGTCAGACGTGGCAAGGCCAGAGGTCAGGACCAGCGGCTCTGATGAAAGCTTTCCCTCCACGTGCTTGAGAGCAGGCACCACACTGCCCGGGGCCCACTGCACCTGCTTGTGCTATACCTGGTCTCACTGCACCTGCTTGCGCTATACCTGGTCTCACTGCACCTGGTCTCACTGCACCTGGGTCTCACTGCACCTGGTCTCACTGCACCTGGGTCACACTGCACCTGGTCTCACGCACTGCACCTGGTCTCACTGTACCTGGGTCTCACTGCACATGGTCTCACTGCACCTGGTCTTCACTGCACCTGGTCTCACTGCACCTGGGTCACACTGCACCTGGTCTCACTGCACCTGGGTCTCACTGCACCTGGTCTCACTGCACCTGGTCTCACTGCACCTGGGTCTCACTGCACCTGGTCTCACTGCACCTGGGTCACACTGCACCTGGCTTCCACTGCACCTGGTCTCACTGCACCTGGGTCACACTGCACCTGGTCTCACTGCACATGGTCTCACTGCATCTGTTCTTCACTGCACCTGGTCTCACTGCACATGGTCTCACTGCACCTGGGTCACACTGCACCTGGGTCACACTGCACCTGGGTCTCACTGCACCTAGCTTCACTGCACCTGGTCTCACTGCACCTGGTCTCACTGCACCTGGTCTCACTGCACCTAGGTCTCACTGCACCTGGTCTCACTGCACCTGGTCTCACTGCACCTGGTCTCACTGCACCTGGGTCTCACTGCACCTGGTCTCACTGCACATGGTCTCACTGCATCTGGGTCTCACTGCACCTGGGTCTCACTGCACCTGGTCTCACTGCACCTGGTCTTCACTGCACCTGGGCCTCACTGCACCTGGTCTCACTGCACCTGGTCTCACTGCACCTGGGTCACACTGCACCATGGTCTCACTGCACCTGGTCTCACTGCACCTGGGTCACACTGCACATGGTCTCACTGCACCTGGGTCACACTGCACCTGGGTCACACTGCACCTGGTCTCACTGCACCTGGCTCTCACTGCACCTGGTCTCACTGCACCTGGTCTCACTGCACCTGGTCTCACTGCACATGGTCTCACTGCACCTGGTCTCACTGCACCTGGTCTCACTGCACCTGGTCTCACTGCACCTGGTCTCACTGCACCTGGTCTCACTGCACCTGGTCTCACTGCATCTGGGCTTCACTGCACGTGGCTCACACTGCACCTGTGATCATGATGGGATGAGTGTGTTGGGGTGAGTGTGCATGACGGAGAGTGTGAGTATTGTGATGGAGTGAGTTTGAGTGTGATGTGGGAGTATGAGTGTTGGGGGTGAGTGTGAGCGACAGGGGTGTGTGTGTGAGTGGGGCCGTGAGTGTGCGTGAGTGTTGCCCGTGTCTGGCCTCTTGGTGTTCCAGTGTCCGGGCACCAAGGCTGGTTTGCTGGTTTGGGGTCTCACTCTCAGGCTTGGGGCGCTCCAGATCCCTCCTGTACCTGAACGTGTCTTTTGTCTTGAGAGAGAAAAGTCTGCCCATGGAGCCTTTGCCTCCTTATAAACACTCACTCCTGAGACATGCTCTGGTGCTCCACACTGCTGGCCCCCCCGGCCTGGGGCCCACGAGGGGCCGGATGGAGCCGCCTCCCGGCCTGGGAAACTGTCCTGTGTTCTCAAGCGTCTTCACATTCCGCCTGGGAGTCCCGGCCCCTCCGAATTCCTGCCCGCGGTTTGATCTCTTGCAAATGCCTTCCTGCTGCAAAGCAAATGCACCCCCTCCCTCTCCATGCAAGCGCGGGGCCCCTCCGGGCTCTCGGCGAGGCCTTTGGACAAACCAGACCCATCTCACCCAGCGCCTTCAAAGGTGCCCGGAGCCGCGCAGCCCTCGCAGCCGTCTGCTATTAACTCTTTGAAAGAGGCTCCGCTAGGGAGCCTGGTTCATTGATAAAAAGGGATTGTTCTGCGGCCGCCGAGCTGCTGAATGACAGCCGGCAGGTTTGCAGAGAGCCGCCTTGCTTGCCCCTGCACTGGTGCCTCTAAAGATAAAATGATTGGCTGTAAGGGCTCCGGGGTGCACCCGACCGAGAGTCAGAGTCTCGGAAAGCTGATCCTCCTGAACCCCGAAGAGTGACTCCCGGGGAGAGTCCCGGGCCCCCTGGATCCCGGATTCGCACCCCCCCCCTGCCCCCATCTCGGCTCTCATCTTCTCCATCATGTGCTTGAAGGTGGGGTTTTATCAGCACCCCAGCCCCAACGTGGCTCCCATGAGCGCAAGCCTCGGCCCCGCCTTCTAAGCAGAGCTCCGTGTGGCTCCTCCCGGGGGCCTCCGGCGAGGTGAGCGTCTCAGCGAGTTATTAAGAATTCTCCCAGGGCAGGCGGCGCTTTGGGCCTCCTTTTGTGTGCTTAATCCGGTGTTGTGTTGGCTCCTCGGACGTGGCTAATTTATTTGGAATTTCACTCTGTTCCTGACAGCGCCGGCGCCGACCGTTTGATCCCCACCCCCGCCCCTGAGCCAACCTCCAAACCAGCAGCACCCGCGGCACCGTCTCCCTCAAGTGCTCTCCCCTCGGCCGGCTGTGCGGGGTGCTGTTCCCCCACAGGGTGCTCCTCATCCCTGACTTCTGGAGTGCCACCTGCTCTGAGGGGGCCGCGAGCCCGCTGGGAACTCACTCGGGAGCCCAGGCCAGGCTTCCGGATGCTTCTGTCCTCTCCGGGAAGCGCACCTGCACCCTCTCTCTCCACCTCGGCAGCCGCGGCCAGGGCTGGAGTCCCCTAACCTGCACCCTGGTGCCGTGGCAGCGGCTCCGTGGCTGGTGCCGTGGCAGCTCCCGTTTGTGCCCAGTAAGGAAACACACACGTGGTTTTAATGAGGCACAGCCTTCCCGGCCCTCGCTCTGGTCTCACTGCTGCGCGGGGCCTCATCGTGGGTGAGGCTGGTTCAAGGGGTGTCCATGAACCCCCCCACCTCTGTCTGGGTCTCAGTGTAGCCATCTGCTCTCTGACCTCCTGACCAGCCCTCCAGATCCCACGAGATTCGAAAAGACTCAAGCCACGTGCTCGGGGCACCATGCTGGGGTTGATGTGTAAAATCACCCACCCCCCAAAATTAGGGTGGCCTGCGGGGGAGTGGGAGGACTCAGACTCGCCCTTTGGGGCCTGAGTTCAGCCGGAGCCCCGGGCCCTGGGGTGTCGGCAGTGCTGGTGCTCGGAGGACATTGAGGCCCCAGGACTGAGGGACCCCGAGTCTCGGGAGGGAGACGCTTCCCGGGCTGGGCTGGGCTGTGCCTCCCGCAGCCAACTGGCCCTGCTGGGCCCCTTCCTGCCCAGCCTGCATGCACAGAGCCTTGGCCAGCCCGCCTGCCACTCCCTGCCCCCCAGCCAGGGTTCCGAGGTTCACCCTGGCGTGGGGCTGGGGGCTGGGGGCTTTCAAGGCCCTTCCAGGGGGTCGTGTCAAGCTGCTGCAGGTGACCGGAGACAGTGTCCGGGACAGGGCTGGTCACGGGACACGCAGATGGAGGAGCAGGTGGGGCCCCGAGTTCACGGTGACCTTGAGGTGCTGGTTGGCCGGGACCTGTCCGGGTCTTGGGAACCCCTTTCCCGTGTGTGGGCTGGGCAGGAGCAAGAGGGGAGCAACAGGGGAGGCGGAGGAACACGGAGACACGGAGAGCGGGGTAGGGCTGGTCTGAAGCCCCCTCCCCGGCCCCCGCAATGTGGAGTGACATGGGGTGGCCCATCCCCGCGAGCAGGAGCCCCAAGGCCCCCTGACACTGTGGGACCAAGGTGCGGCGTCCCTGGCCCCAGGCAGCCTCGGTCTGGATGGTCAGCTGGGGGCACAGGGACAGGCTGACCTCCACCCCTCGCAGTCCAGGGGCGCCAGGACCGTCCGTCGGGGGTGGCTCCGTGACGCAAGTCTGGTGACCGGCTGTTATTGACTTTGGGCCGATGTGTGCTCTGCAAACAGGCCGCCCAGGCTGCCGCGCCCCTGGTGGCGGTCGAGGCTGAGGACGGGCTCTGCCGTGCAGCCACTTGCCCGTCCGCCCGCCGTCTGGAGGCCAAGTCGGTCAGTGCCCCCGGCTCAGGGATCGCCCCTTGCCACGCCAGTCTTGGGTGGGGGCTCGAGGGGGATGCGGGCTCAGCGTGGGGCATGTCTGGGCCTTCTGGGTGGGGTGGGGGCACCTCAGCGCTCCGGGGCCAGCTGCTGGGGTGGGTGCTGGGCCCTTGGGCTGAGAGCGCAGAGATGGCGTCAGCTCCACCACCCGGGCACCGCGCCCCGACCAGCGCGGCGGGAGCAGGGCCAGGGCAGGGCCAGGGGTCGGGTGCCCGGCCCTGAGTCCTCAGCTTGTCCCGAGATCTGGCCACGGCAGGCGCGAGTGTGGGGTCTGGCGCCATACCGAGCCTCACGGCTCGCGTGCGGGAGCGGGCGAGGGCTGTGTCACACAGTGGCTGCAGCACTAGTGTGTGGGAGTGGGACACAGATGTGTGCACGTGTGCGAAGCATGTAACACACCATTATGAGTGTGGTGTGATGTGTGCGTGTGAGTACATGAGATATGAACACACGTGTGGCCTGGAGTGTGCACATGCGTGAGAGGTGTGGCCTGAGTGTGCAGCGTGTGTGAGGCGTGTGGCCTGTCATGTGCACACATGTGGGGGGTAGGAGATCGCATGTATGTACTGCACATGTGTGGGCTGTGCATGGTGCATGTGTGATACATGTGATCATGTGACGTATGAGCGTGTTGTGAGCATGGATGGGGTACGTGTGAGTGTGCCTTGTGTGTGTAGGTGGGGGCAGGCTGATGCTATTTTAATTTTCTGGGTTTTAGGCTACACCCAAAGATGCTCAGGGGTCACTCCTGGCTCTGCACTCAGGAATCACTCCTGGCAGTGCTCAGGGGACCATATGGGATGCGGGGATAGAACCCTGGTCAGCCGCATGCAAGGCAAACACCCCACCCATTTGCTGAGTACTCGAAATGCTCTTGCTCCGGCCGCTGGGTGTGGAGGTTTGTGTGGGAGCATTATTCAGGGGCTGTCCGTGGGAGAGGAAGGTGCCAGCACCTCCTGGGAGGCCACAGAAACACACCGTGGCCCAGGCCGGAGGGACGGAGAGCCATGAGGGACCCTCGTCCGTCCAGCCCCAGGCCTCTGGGTGGGCGTGCTGGAGGGGCACAGGCCTGCCCGCCCCTCCCCTGCGACTGAGCAGGTTCCCCAAGCCCTGGGCCCTTCCCGGCCGGCTGGTGGCCGCTGACCCCCGGCCTCCCTGCTGAGCTGCGGTGGGGCCGCCCTGTGCTGACCGAGCCGTGTTTGGGGTCGCCGTGAGCTGACTGTTCTCTCCCCTTTTCACGTCCACAGACCCCTCCCGCCGAGCCCCAGGCTGCTGGACAGTGCTGGCCCGATGTGACAGCTAATTGGAGGAGAAAGCACCCGATTGTCTGAGGGCCGCGGGAGCGGCGTGGGCACGGGCAGAGCCGCGAAGGTGGCAGCTGCCGCCGCCGGAGACGCCGGGGATTACGTCAGCTCGGGAGCAGGGGCGGGCCAGGGCCCTCCGCGCCGGACAATGCGGCTATTGTGGGCCCCGAGAGTGCTGTAGGTGGGCGGAGGAGCCACTCACGGTCCCCGGCCTGTCCCTCACATGCGCGGGAGCCCGGGCCCAGCCCTGAGAAGGGGAGCAGAGGCCCTGTCTAGAACTGGCCGCGTCGAGGCAGGGCCTGGTGCTGGACTCTCAGTGGCCTCTGGGCCAAGTGCTGCCTGGGCATGGACGCCTGGCTCGGGGGCCGCGGGCCCCGACCCTCTCATGCTCCTCCCGTCGTCATCCTGCTCACACGCTTTCTCCTCTGGTTCTGCCTCAGCACCTTCATCGACTACAGGCTGGCCCGCAGGTGCCCGGCAAGCCCAAGGAGGACTAGAGTGTCCGCCTCAGAAGGGCCGGCCACCCAGAGGATGGACAGTCCAATGACCAGGCGCCCCCACCCACCGGGCACGCTGACCAGGGCCTTCCCCTGACCGCCTGGGTGTGCTGGTGCGGCGCCAGGAACTACCGGCGCTGCTGAAAACTTTCTTCGCTGCAGATTTTCAGTGACCGTGTTAGTGGGAGTCCGCTGGGGAGCTGCTGGACAGAAACATCAGAGGCCCCGGGCCCCTGTCTCGGGCCCCGAGGCCACAGCGACCACCAACTCACTGGTCTCCGCCGGGCACATCCCCAGAGGGCCTCAGACACGTGAGACCGAGACATAGCCCAGGTCTGCTGGGCCATGAGCCAACGGTCCCTGCCTGGCTGGGCCCAGGCTGCTGGGCTGCCCCTTCGCGGGGTCTTAGGGGCCAGCGGGGGTGCAGCGGGGTCGCAGCAGGACCCCAGGACACAGGACACCTGCGGAGAGCAGGCCCCTTTCCAGCTCTGCAGGTCCCATCCATTCCCTGAGGTTGCAGGACACCAGATTTTATTGCTCACAACAGACAGCCCAGCAGAGGATGCGCCCTGCCCCCCTCTCCTCGCCGCTCTCACGGCGCCTGCTGGGAACGGGCACTTGGCCACTGGGCACAGAGGCTGGGCAGCCCAGGTCATCAGCGGCCACACTGGGCTGTGAGCAGCAGACTTGGATAACTGGTCACATGACAAACTTCCTCCACTCTTCCTTCTTTTTTCTTGTGGCCACGTTGGCACTACCAGGTTGTGGTATCTCAGCTCACTGGTATCAGCACACTTGCCACACACTGGTCTTTCTGGTTACAAAGAAGCTGCGGTTGCACGGGCATCTCAACAAGTTCCAGCAGGAAGAGATGAGGGAGAGAGAGGGGAGGGAGAGAGAGAGAGAGAGAGAGAGAGAGAGAGAGAGAGAGAGAGAGGGAGGGAGGGAGAGAGAGAGACAGAGAGAGAGAGGGAGGAGACAGAGAGAGAGGGAGAGACAGAGAGAGACAGAGAAACAGAGAGAGAGAGAGGGAGGGAGACAGAGACAGAGTGCCATGGAGAGATATGAAGCAGAGACCCTTAGTTCTACACGTCGTGGAGCAGAATTGAATCACAGGCCAGGTCCAGAATGTTCTCAGCGTCAATTTCTTTCCCATCCTTTTCCATCATTTTGCGTCTTTTGGATCACATGCAGACTATTAAATCTTCCACTTTAACCATTTTCAAGTGTGCAACTCAGTAGCTTCCGGGGAGGGAAAATATCCCAAGAATAAAACGGCCCCCTCTAGCCAAACCGACCAAGAAAAAGAGGGAAAAAAAATCCCCAAATTTTCAAACAATAATAAAAGTAGCTACAGTGACATCAAGAAACCAGATTCTCGAGAGATGGGCTTGTGTGGGGTTCAGAAAGGCCGGAAGCATAAAGCAATATTTCAAGAGTCTGGGGCAGAGCCATAGTCCAGCAGCAGGCGCTGGCCTTGCCTGTCCCTGACCAGGGTTGGGTCCCCGGCACCCCATGAGGGGCTCCAAGCCCTGCCAGGACCCCCTGAGCACTGCTGGGTGAAGCCCCCATAAGACTAAGGCGGCGCGTCTGCCCCGGGCACTGGGGCTCTCCCACTTCTCATGTTCACCATGTTTCGTTGGTCCTGGAATGACCCGTGTCGGGCTCCCACGCCGCCCTTCACCTGTGGCAGCCCTGAGCGCTCCTCCTCAAAGCAGAAAGAGCTCAAAGAACCCATGTCCAGAGAGACCCCCTGGCCCTCAGCGGGACCAGGGTTCTGGGACACTCCATGCCTCTCTCCTCCCAGGGGCGAGGTGAGAAATCTCGCCTCCAGCTGGAGTAAGGCTCAGTTCAACAGTGCTCATCATGTTCTCAGCCGAGGGGGCAGCTCCCGGGGCTGGACAGTGTGGGGCAGTTGGGAGGCAGCCAGAGGGCAGTGTCCTACACTGGGCCGTCTGCAGGGGACCCTGGTCTGGGGTCTGACCTGCACCGAGCAGGAAGAAGAGGGATTGGGAATTGGGGGACGGAGGCTGGAGGAAGCGTCTGGTCACCGTCAGTGGTCAGCAGACTCAGCGGTCAGCACACTCGGTGGGGAAGAGCAAAGGCTCAGGGGCGTGATGGGATCAGTGCGTGGGGCCCACTCAGATGGACCCCAGAGTGCCCAGCAGGGACAGGAGCCTTGCTCTGACCAGAAGGTGCTTTCATGAGGAGCAAAGTTACAACAGGGGGTCACGGGCCTGTCTGTGGGATGGGGTCACGGGCCTGTCTGTGGGAGGGGGTCCAGGGCCTGTCTGTGGGGGGGGGTCACGGCCTGTCTGTGGGATGGGGTCACGGGCCTGTCTGTGGGATGGGGTCACCGGCCTGTCTGTGGGAGGGGGTCACGGGCCTGTCTGTGGGATGGGGTCACGGCCTGTCTGTGGGATGGGGTCACGGGCCTGTCTGTGGGAGGGGGTCACGGCCTGTCTGTGGGAGGGTCACGGGCCTGTCTGTGGGATGGGGTCACGGGCCTGTCTGTGGGATGGGGTCACGGGCCTGTCTGTGGAAGGGGGTCACGGCCTGTCTGTGGGAGGGGTCACGGGCCTGTCTGTGGGATGGGGTCACGCGGCCTGTCTGTGGGATGGGGTCCACGGGCCTGTCTGTGGGGAGGGGTCACGGCCTGTCTGTGGGATGGGGTCACGGGCCTGTCTGTGGGAGGGGGTCACGGGCCTGTCTGTGGGAGGGGGTCACGGGCCTGTCTGTGGGAGGGGGGGTCACGGGCCTGTCTGTGGGATGGGGTCACGGGCCTGTCTGTGGGATGGGGTCACGGGCCTGTCTGTGGGATGGGGTCACGGGCCTGTCTGTGGGATGGGGTCATGGGCCTGTCTGTGGGATGGGGTCACGGGCCTGTCTGTGGGATGGGGTCACGGCCTGTCTGTGGGATGGGGTCACGGGCCTGTCTGTGGGATGGGGTCACGGGCCTGTCTGTGGGATGGGGCCACGGGCCTGTCTGTGGGATGGGGTCACGGGCCTGTCTGTGGGATGGGGTCACCGGCCTGTCTGTGGGATGGGGTCACGGGCCTGTCTGTGGGATGGGGTCACGGCCTGTCTGTGGGATGGGGTCACGGGCCTGTCTGTGGGATGGGGTCACGGGCCTGTCTGTGGGATGGGGTCCCAGGGCCTGTCTGTGGGATGGGGTCATGGCCTCTCTGTGGGATGGGGTCACGGGCCTGTCTGTGGGATGGGGTCACGGCCTGTCTGTGGGATGGGGTCACGGGCCTGTCTGTGGGATGGGGTCACGGCCTGTCTGTGGGAGGGGGTCACGGGCATGTCTGTGGGATGGGGTCACGGCCTGTCTGTGGGAGGGTCACGGGCCTGTCTGTGGGATGGGGTCACGGGCCTGTCTGTGGGAGGGGGTCACGGGCCTGTCTGTGGGATGGGGTCACGGGCCTGTCTGTGGGATGGGGGTCACGGGCCTGTCTGTGGGATGGGGTCACGGCCTGTCTGTGGGATGGGGTCACGGGCCTGTCTGTGGGAGGGGGTCACGGGCCTGTCTGTGGGAGGGGGTCACGGCCTGTCTGTGGGGTGGGGTCACGGGCCTGTCTGTGGGGAGGGGGTCACGGCCTGTCTGTGGGAGGGGGTCACGGGCCTGTGTTGGTGACCGGGTTGCAGCTCTGGTCACCCTCTGGGGTCTGTTAGGCACGAGGAGCTTCTGGAAGGGTCTTTGTGCCTCTCTCTGAGCCCTGCCTGGGCCTGGGCGGGGGTGCCCTGCGGTGGGGCCCGGCTCTGGGCAGCCGACCTGGCTGTATCCCGGCCCCTGCTCTGCGCCTCCTTCCTCCCTCCCTGGTCCTGACCGGCGGCCACCCCCTGGCCTTGTTTTCCTGTGTCTGTTCACATCCAGCCCGAGACAGGCCCTTGGGATTCGGTGCAGCTGCTGCTGGCCACACACGGTGTGGCCGGCGTGTGGGGGCCTCCCCTCTCCCGGCCCTGTGGGGACCCCTGAGTCTGGGCTTCCCAGCTGTGTGTGATTCTCTGGGCGCTTCCCACCCAGCCTGAGTCTCGTTTAGGGGTGCCCCGGACCCTGGGGTGGGCTGGGCCCCTCTGCAGGCAGCTGTCCCTGGGGTCCAGGCAGAGCCCGGGGGTGGGCTGTGCGGCTGTAGCCGTCAGTCCGGGACCTGGGGAGCCACAGCCACGCCAGCCGCAATCTCATGGTCCTGGAGACGACGGTGAACTGATAGCCGAGAGCTCCTGGCTCTGAGCTCGCCCGCGATACCCAGGTCCCCAATTGCCTTGGTTCTTGGCCAGAGCAGCCGCACTTGCCCGCTTGTAACAGCAAACAGGGTTTGCGAAGACACAAGATACTGGGATGCAGCGTTTCCAGAGCGCCCCAGCCTGAGCCTGATTAAATGAAGTCCAGCGCCCGGCGCTCTCCAGACCCGCCCTGGCCCAGCTCAGCAGGACAGGAGCAGGACCCGGGCCCATCCTGGAGAGCCGCCGGGGTCCCCTCTGTGCGGAGCACCCACTGGGGGCCTGGGCCCCACAGGCATTCTCAAGTTCCCAGCCATGGGCGCCCAGGAGGGATGAAGTCTGTTACTATGGAACCGGAACCTTCTGGAGCTCTTCCGGGGCTGACGTGGGCCTGTGGGTTTGGTTTCAGAGAGTGAGTCCTGGTCAGGCCAAGCTGAGGAGTCGGGAAGGTCTCTGGGAGACCCACACCCATGGGAGATTGTGCTTTGGGGGTGTCGGGATGAAATGTAGTTGGGCAGGGGCGTGAGAGCAGACGCTGTGCAGACAGCAAGGAGTGAGCAGGGAACAGCCTGTGCCCGGGCGTGGAGCCCCTGCTGGGGTGGGCATCAGCCTGTGCCCGGGCGTGGAGCCCTGCTGGGGTCGGCATCAGCCTGTGCCCGGGGTGGAGCCCTGCTGGGGTCGGCATCAGCCTGTGCCGCAGTGGAGCCCTGCTGGGGTCGGCGTCAGCCTGTGCCGGGCGTGGAGCCCTGCTGGGGGTGGGCATCAGCCTGTGCCCGGGCGTGGAGCCCTGCTGGGGGTGGGCATCAGCCTGTGCCCGGGCGTGGAGCCCTGCTGGGGGTGGGCATCAGCCTGTGCCGGGCGTGGAGCCCTGCTGGGGTCGGCGTCAGCCTGTGCCGGGCGTGGAGCCCTGCTGGGGTGGGCATCAGCCTGTGCCCGGGCGTGGAGCCCTGCTGGGGTGGGCATCAGCCTGTGCCCGGCGTGGAGCCCTGCTGTTGGTGGGCATCAGCCTGTGCCGGGCGTGGAGCCCTGCTGGGGGTCGGCGTCAGCCTGTGCCCGGGCGTGGAGCCCTGCTGGGTGGCAGCTTCTGGCCCTGCTCAGCAAAGCTTTGGTCCCCGAGTCCTGGCCATAAGCAGGGACCTGTCACTCGGCGCCACCAGCTTCTCAGCCTTTCTGGTGAGAATGCCCACCCAAGCCCGCCCCCATCCCGGGGTCTGTCCCGCCCAGCTCGCTCACCAGCCAACCCTTCCTTGAGGCCCCTCCTCCCAGGCCCCGCCCTCTGCCCCGCCCTTAGCCTCTCCTGTTGGCCCCCGCCCAAGACCCCGCCTTCCCCCCTAAGGCCCCGCCCCAAGCCCCACCATTAGGCTCCTCCTTCCCTAAGGCCACACTGCAACCCCCTTGGGCCCTGCCCCAGCGGCCCATTCCTTGCTAGAGGGTCCTCCAGGACAGTCTCCTGCTCCTCCTGCTTGGTCAGCACTGCAGGCATGTGGGCCTGGGAGGGACCGGGCTGGAGGTGGCTAGGAGTGCGGCCCCGAGAAACCTGCTGCTCTCTGGGACCACAGCGGACAGTCTCGCTGGTCTGTGATGGCGGCAGCTTCAGCGGCGGCTCTCAGCAGGCCAGTTTAGCAGAAGACCAAGCTGGTGACTCCGAGGTGGGGCCCTCCCTACGCCGGGGCCACCTGCTTGGCTGAGTTTCTGTTCCTGGGGCACCGGAAGGGACTGCGTCACTTACCGAGAAAGAAGGATGCATTATGGGGGAGCCAAGGCCACTGGACGTGAGGAACGTGGGGAAGGCCACGGTGTAGCTGGAGAGTGAAGAACAGAGAGGCCAAGTTACTCAGACAATGTCACACAGCACTTTCTTGGTAGCCCGGAGGAAAGCTGGCCTTCCGGCTCCTGGGGCCGCCACAGCTTGGGAGGTGCTGTGAAGGTTTTGCATGGGGCCGGAGTGCCCTGGACTCTCCAGGGGGCCAGGCGCGGGGGACATGAAGTTTCTGAATTGTTAATTTTTTTTCCTTTTGGGTCACACCCGGCAATGCTCAGGGGTTACTCCTGGCTCTTCGCTCAGAAATTACTCCTGGCGGTGCTCGGGGGACCATATGGGATGCCAGGGATCGAACCCGGGTCGGCCGCGTGCAAGGCAACACCCAACCTGCTGTGCTATCGCTCCAGCCCCTGTTAATTTGTCTTGAAATCAAGTAAGCGTCCTTTTAATCAAGTAAGCAGGAAACGGTCTCCTGGTGCCCGGAGGCACATAGTGTTGCTGTCACCTTGCGTTAGGGAGTGGCTGTGGACGGGGGCAGACAGAGTAGCCGAGGGTCAGCGCCTCAGCCCAGCTACCATGGCCGGTGGCGGCGCCCGCTGAGAGCACGCTGACTCCCGCAGCGCCCCGCGGTCTCCACCTCCTCCCAGCAGATGGCAGAGGCGTTTGTCTCCCCGTACAGATGCTTTTCCGCTTCTCCGGAGGCCCAAGCAGGTCCATCTGGTGATCAGGCAGGGCCCAGTGGCCCCGCCAGGTCATGGGCCCCCACTGGCCGTGTCCCAGCATCACCTGGGCTCAGTCTCAAAGCAACAGCGGCTGGGGCTGGGCTTCGCAAAGGGAGATTCCAGGAGGCCCCCCCGGGGAAGTTTCCAGAAGGGGGTGGCCCTGTCTGTCTCTTTCCCTTTGCTTCCTTTATGGCTCCAGGTTTTGCTCAAGTCAATCTGGGGCCTTTGTTATTCCCCTCAGAGGTTCTTCCTCACAGGCACATGTAGGTGTGAAGCTGATGGTGTGTACCTGAAGGTGTGAAGCTGATGGTGTGTGCCTGTAGGTGTGAAGCTGATGGTGTGTGCCTGTAGGTGTGAAGCTGATGGTGTGTGCCTGCAGGTGTGAAGCTGATGGTGTGTACCTGAAGGTGTGAAGCTGATGGTGTGTACCTGAAGGTGTGAAGCTGATGGTGTGTACCTGAAGGTGTGAAGCTGATGGTGTATGCCTGAAGGTGTGAAGCTGATGGTGTGTACCTGCAGGTGTGAAGCTGATGGTGTGTGCCTGCAGGTGTGAAGCTGGTGGTGTATGCCTGCAGGTGTGAAGCTGATGGTGTGTACCTGAAAGTGTGAAGATGATGGTGTATGCCTGAAGGTGTGAAGCTGATGGTGTGTACCTGAAGGTGTGAAGCTGATGGTGTGTACCTGAAGGTGTGAAGCTGATGGTGTGTACCTGAAGGTGTGAAGCTGATGGTGTATGCCTGAAGGTGTGAAGCTGATGGTGTGTACCTGCAGGTGTGAAGCTGATGGTGTGTGCCTGCAGGTGTGAAGCTGGTGGTGTGCGCTTGCAGGTGTGAAGCTGATGGTGTGTGCCTGCAGGTGTGAAGCTGATGGTGTGTGCCTGTAGGTGTGAAGCTGATGGTGTGTACCTGAAGGTGTGAAGATGATGGTGTATGCCTGCAGGTGTGAAGCTGGTGGTGTGCGCTTGTAGGTGTGAAGCTGATGGTGTGTGCCTGCAGGTGTGAAGCTGATGGTGTGTACCTGAAGGTGTGAAGTTGATGGTGTGTACATGAAGGTGTGAAGCTGATGGTGTGTGCCTGTAGGTGTGAAGCTGATGGTGTGTGCCTGTAGGTGTGAAGCTGATGGTGTGTGCCTGTAGGTGTGAAGCTGATGGTGTGTGCCTGTAGGTGTGAAGCTGATGGTGTGTGCCTGTAGGTGTGAAGCTGATGGTGTGTGCCTGTAGGTGTGAAGCTGATGGTGTATGCCTGCAGGTGTGAAGCTGATGGTGTGTACCTGAAGGTGTGAAGCTGACAGTGTGTGCCTGTAGGTGTGAAGCTGATGGTGTGTACCTGTAGGTGTGAAGCTGATGGTGTGTACCTGAAGGTGTGAAGCTGATGGTGTGTACCTGTAGGTGTGAAGCTGATGGTGTGTACCTGTAGGTGTGAAGCTGATGGTGTGTACCTGAAGGTGTGAAGCTGATGGTGTGTGCCTGTAGGTGTGAAGCTGATGGTGTATGCCTGCAGGTGTGAAGCTGATAGTGTGTACCTGAAGGTGTGAAGCTGACAGTGTGTGCCTGTAGGTGTGAAGCTGATGGTGTATACCTGTAGGGGTGAAGCTGGCGGTGTGTACCTGTAGGTATGAAGCTGATGGTGTATACCTGTAGGGTGAAGCTGATGGTGTGTACCTGAAGGTGTGTACCTGGTGATGTGTAAACAGTGGTATACACCTGTAGGTACAAAGCTGATTTTGTGTACCACGACAGTGTGTTTTAACAGTGTGTACCCAGTAGTGTATACCTATAGGTGTGTTTCTGACGGTGTGTACCTGATTGTGCACACATGACCGTGCGTGCCTGACCGCGTGTCCCGTCAGTGTGTGCACAGGCTCTCTCACCATCAGTGCCGCCGCCATCATGGCCACCCTGGCCGTCATCGCCCAAATCTGCTGCCTCTCTGCCACCGCCGCCACCCCTCTGAGCCGCCCTCTCCAGGTCCTCTACCTAGACAGAGCACAGGGTGGTGGCCGATGGCTGGGAGGGTCCAGTGATGGTCCACGGGTTTGTCTCTTCTTCAGGGTCCCACTGCAGGTGAGGGCAGATGATCCCCTGGACCCGAGCCTGCTCCACCCCTCTGCTCCTGTGCCCAGGCTGTGGCATTTTCCAGAAGGTTCTGGGCAGGGGTGGCTGGGGAACTGCAGGATCTGTCCGTCCGTCCGTCCGTCTGTCCATCCAACCTCTCTTTCATCCATCCCTGTCCACCTCTGTGAATACTGGGGGACCCCAGGAGCTTGTCTGCAGGCACTAGGCTGGAGCAGCTCCTAGGCGTGGTGTGCGTGCCAGGTGTGTGTGCGGGTGTGCATGCGGGTGTGTGCAGGTGTGCGTGCCAGGTGTGCATGAGGGGTGTGCGTGCGGGTGTGTGCGGGTGTGTGTTTGCCAGTGTGGGTGGGTGTGTGCAGGTGTGCGTGCTGGGTGTGTGTGCAGATGTGCGTGCGGGTGTGCGTGCGGGTGTGGGGTGTGGTGTGCGTGGGGTGTGCGTGCTGGTGTGAGTGCGGGAGTGCGGGTGTGCATGCCGGGTGTGCGTGCCGGGTGTGCGTGCCGGGTGTGCGTGCGGGTATGCGTGTGGGTGTGCGTGTGCGGTGTGTGCGGGTGTGCGGATGTGCGTGCGGGTGTGCATGCTGGGTGTGAGTGCGGGGGTGTGCGGGGTGTGCGTGCGGTGTGCGTGCGGGTGTGTGTGCGGATGTGCGTGCGGGTGTGCGTGCGGGTGTGCGTGCGGGTGTGCGTGCGGGACTGCACATGTTTTTTCTGCTCCCACATGCGTGGGCTCAGACTCACAGCCACGCGGACCGTGTGTGCTCATGTGGGTACACCCACAAATTAGGATGGGGCAGGTATGTGCACACACATGCGTATGAACATGCTCACGTGTCCACGGGAAGGCATGCATCAGCCTGCATGTGCCCCTATGTGTGTGCGTGTTCACAGGAAGGCATGTGCTTGCTTGCATTCACAGGAAGGGCATGCACACACGCCTACACACGCCTCTGCATGTGACCTTAGGAATGGCTGAGTGCATACGTGTTTCATGTGAGCATGTCTGTGTGCGTGTGTGCATTCTAAGGGGCCTAGAGGCTTGTCTGGGGTGCCCAGGGCTGCCCCATAGCCCAGTCTGGCACAGGGTCCTCCTGCTCCAGGCTAGGAGCGGGCAGAGTCTCTCCCCATCAGCAGCTCCCTAGAATGATCTGGAGATGTTTTCCCCGTGGCCTGGCTCCAGTGCAGCGGGCTGGACAGGACCCCCCAACCTCCCGATCTGTCTGGGGGACCAGCGCCAGCTCCTCAGGCCCAATGTCCCCCCATGACAAGTGGCCTTTCAGCCGGGATGACAGCCACCGGCGGGTCCCTGGCCCCACTCCATTGCAGCACTTGGCTCACTCCAGAGTCCACTGGCCCGAAATAATGTCCCCAGTGCGAGGAGCTGGCGGGCATGGGCGTGGCAGCACCACCGTGTCCGGGCAGCGCCACACTCGCTGGACTGGCCCGGCCGGCGGCCGACAGCTGTGCGGGAGAAAGGCGGGTCGGCCGCGGGAGCCGGCCTCGGCCCACACCTTTGTCTCCCGCTGGCTCCCGGGCCAGGCAGGGCCCCGGGAGCAGAGACAGAGACGTTGCCACCCACCAGGCCCGTGGTGCCCGGGCCTTAATAGGGCGCCCCGTGGCCAGCGCGAGCAGTTTTCAGATGGAAATGGGCCGAGACAATGCGGTCATCTGGCTCACACCCGGAGGAGGGGCAGGCGGGAGACCGTTTCTGCTCCAGGAAACAACAGCTGTTGCCAGGCTGGTGGCCGCAGGGCCAAGGAGGCTAGTGAGGGAGGGCGGGGCTGTGGCGGGCGAGGCCACGTGGCCACTGGGGCTGCCCGGACCCTCCCTCCTCCTCCTGCCCGCCCTTCTCTTCCCTTCCCTCCTCTTCCTCCTCCTCCTCCTCCTCCTCCTCCTCCTCCTCCTCCTCCTCTTCTCTCTCATCACTTGCCCACTTGGGGACTCCCCTATTCACACCTGAAATCTCTCCATCAGCCCCGGAACTTGGGATCCTGGAGGACACAGGCGCCCTGCTGCAGCTGCTTGGTCCGTCCCCTCTGTCCATCCCCCGTCCATCCCCCCTGTCCCCCCCACCATCCCCCATCCATCTCCTCCATCCGTCTCCCCGCACTTCCCAGGTGCTCTGAGAACACTGCCCCTTCCACACGTGGGTCGTGAGCGGCTGCTGGCCGTGGGTCTGCTGTCCACTCACAGCCTGGACCTGTGCCCCCAGACGGGCTCTGTGGGGGCGGTCCCTTTGCCCCCACGGCCCGGAGCACTGCTCTCCGGTGCCCGAGAGTGTCTCGTGCCACCAGCTGAGCAGGCTCGCGCACTGTGGCTTTGGCGCCTGCTCTTGGGAAGGGGCCGCCACAGGCGTGAGCCCCTTCTCCACCCGTGCTGCTGTGTTCAGGAATCCCTGGCTCCTTTCCGTCTTCAGTGACTTCCGGCGGGGCTTGGGGAGGGTCCTCCAGAGCCGCTCCTGTGCTTCTTCCCATGATCCATCACCCTTGCGGCCAAGCAGACAATAACATCCTGGCGGGCTTCCTGGAGGTGGCATTGATACAGCTGGAGCTAAGGTGGAGACCACCGGATTACTTTTAGCCATTCAGAAAGGGGATGCCTGGGGGTGGGACTTAAAAGGGAGCCCCAGGCTCTGTCCTCACAGGCACCGCCCGCCTCTCTCTCGGCTCGCTCCCTCTCACTCCCGGCCAGGTGAGCTGGCGCTGGATGGGGGTCCTACACTGGGCTGGAGAGCACTGGAGACGGGACTGGACATCGTCCATGGTGGCGGAGAGGCCTGGACGTCTAGGGAGGGGCCTGGAATATCTGCACAATAAATTAACTTCCCTTCATCCGAGTTTTGTGCTGATCTTTCAGGCAATTCTTAAGAACCACAAGCTCAGGAAATGCCACTTTGGCGTTAACAGTTTCGTTCTCTGTGCTGGAAGGCTCAGAGTGGACAGCTGGGGGGCAGGGGTGGACATAGGGCCCAGGGGCTACCCCTCGGGACTGGTCTGAGCCTGGACACCCAAGGTGCCTCCATGAAACAAAACCCCTGTTGGCTGGGGTGCGAGTGTCTGGAGGAGCCGCTCCTCACCGCCGGGGGGGGTGGCCCTTTCCTCAGTCTCTCCTGTCCGTGCCTTGGTGTTGCCTCTGGGAAATGGGTCGACGGAGTGTTGGGAGGAGGAGAAGGCTGCTGAGGGGTCCCTGGAACAGGGACCCTTAGTGGGAGCTGGGGACGGTGCATTGGGCGGAGCCCCCGAGGCCGCTCTGCGCCCCTGCTCTGCCTCGAACTCCCCAGACCCGCCTGTGCAGCCCCCTGCCCTG
>JAJIBD010014087.1:30000-48688 GCA_021461705.1 Cryptotis parvus
GGGAGAAGGGCACCGGGTCTGCAGTCCTCAAGCCCTTATGTGCCAAGAGGGAGATGCCAGGTGGGGAGGGGGATGGCCAGGCCTGGGGTCGCACGACGGCCAGTTCAGGGCCGGACACCCCATCACGCGTCTTTCTGTCCACCTGTCACACGGTGGCTGACCTCTATCTGGTGTCCAGGCAGTGCCAACACATGTGTGGCGGTGACCGCAGGGGACATTCCCAGGCCTCAGAATCAGGGAAGCAGCTTCCAACTATCCCACCCCCCAAGAAACTACCCCCCCCCCAGCCCCCAGCCGCCAGGAACAGCCCCTCAACTACCCCAGCCCCAGGGAACAGCCTCCCAATACCCCAGTTCCAGGTTCCAGGTTCCCAACTACCCCAGCCCCAGGGAGCAGCCCCCCAGCCCCCGGTCGCAGGGACCCAAGGGCAGGAGGTTCCGGCAGGTGTTTGCTGTGAGCTCAGTCCTGAGGTGATGGAGTCCGACCGGAATCAAGGCAGAACTATGGGGTGGGAGCGCTGAGCTGCTGCCCGGGCTTTGGTGGGCGGCGGCTGGCCCGCGGCTTCTGCCTCAGCTTCCCAGCCCACCTGTTTCCTCCCACTCCCCAGTGCAGGGCTGGGGGGTCCGGCGCCTCATGCCATGGGGCCACGTGACTTTCGTTGTATTTCCTGCAGCTGCCCCTGGGCGTTTGGAACGCCGGGACTGTAGTCAGGCCTTCCCTCTTCCACCGGACGCTCGGGGCTTTTCCTTATGGATCTCTAGCTGTCGACAGGGAGTTTCTTGGCTACGTGTCTTATCTTCCCCACTTTGGGTCTCGCTTTTTTAATAGCCTCTTTCCGTTTCTCAAATTATCCCTGTCCCTCTTCCTGTTTAAAAAAAAAAAAAAAAAAGACTGTTTTGGCCTGAAGAGATGTCTCAACAGGCAAGTTTGTGGAAAGAATGGGCTTGATTCCTGCTGTGTGGTCCATCTTGCAGGAGTAGCCCCTTAACACCATTAGGTATGACCTGAAACAAAGAAAAGATTAAACTTTGAGGGGCTGGGGACGGAGCTCGTGAGTGGAGCACTGGACATGAGAAGCCCTGATTCAACCGGGCACTGCGCACAGGGAATTAACGATTTTAACTTCTCTTCTGATTTTTTGGGCCATACTCAGTGGTGCCCCAGGCTCACCCTAATTCTACACTTAGGGATCAGTCCTGGTGTCACCCCCTGGTGGTGGTAGAGGACCATGCATGATGCTAGGGATCCAACCACGCACAGCGACGGCAAGGCAAGGACCTCACCCGCTCTACTGTCTCCTTGGCTCCGACAATTTAAACTTTTTAAAAAAATTTTTATTATACCACCGTGAAACATACAATTACAAAGGTGTTCACAATTGGTTCTTGGCAATACAGCACACCAGCACCCATCCCTCCACCAGTGCCCCCATCTCCACCACCAATGCACCCCCACCCCTCCCGCCCACCCCCAGGCTGCCTCAACAGCAGGTACCCCAGTTTCCTCTCTTTCTCTGTCT
This sequence comes from Cryptotis parvus, assembly GCA_021461705.1. Lineage (NCBI taxonomy): Eukaryota > Metazoa > Chordata > Mammalia > Eulipotyphla > Soricidae > Cryptotis > Cryptotis parvus. The sequence goes on from JAJIBD010014087.1 coordinate 31,520, forward strand.
CTCTCTCTCTGTCTCTGCATCTCTCTCCCTCTTATTTTACACATTGTGGCTAGCCCTGCAGGTATTTAGAGTTTATCACTTAAGTCTCTTTGTGTATATTCAATGGTGAGTTTTAATCTGCCATTACCATTTCCCACATTTAGTAAAACACTGGTATCTATTTATATCCTATTAATGAATGCAGTCATTCTATATCTGTCCTTTTCCTTCTGACTAATTTCACTCAGCATGATAGACTCCATGTGCATCCATTTGCAGGTAAATTTCATAATTTGATCTTTTCTGACAGCCGCATAGTATTCCATAGTGTAGATGAACCACAGTTTCTTTAGCCAGTCCTCTGTTCTCGGGCATATAGGTTGTTTCCAGATTCTAGCTATAGTGAATAGCGCAGAGATGAATAAAGAAGTACTGATAGTGTATCTGCTATGTGTTTTTCGCCTCTCGGGTATATTCCCAGGAGTGCTATTGCTGGATCAAATGGGAGCTCAATATCTAGTTTTCGGAGGAATGCCCATATTGTTTTCCAAAAAGGGCTGGACCAGTCGGCACTCCCACCAACAGTGGATCAGAGTCCTTTTTTCCCCACATCCACGCCAGCACCGGTTGTTCTTGCTGTTTTGGATGTGTGCCAGTCTCTGTGGTGTGAGATGGTACCTCATTGTTGTTTTGATTTGCATCTCCCTGATGATTAAAGATGAAGAACACTTTTTCATATGCCTTTTGGCCATTCGAATTTCTTCTTTTTGGAAGCTTCTGTTCATTTCTTCTCCCCATTTTTTGATGAGGTTGGCTGTTTTTTTTCTTGTGGAGTGCTACCAGTGCCTGATATATCCTGGATATTAATCCCTCTACAATTTAAACTTTTATTCTGAGGGAATTAGTCACACACATTTTGTAAGAAACCGCACATAGAGATTTCGTGTACTTTTTGGTTTGTTTAGGTTTTGGACCATCCCAGGGATGCTGAGAGGTCACTCCTGGCTCTGCAGCAGGAATCACCCAGGGCAGCGTTCAGGGGACCCTGTGGGATGCTGGAGATTGGAGCCGGGTTGGCCGTGTGCAAGGCAACTGCTTTCCCGTTGTACTGTCACTCTGGTCCTGCGAGTTCCTGAACTTTTGATCCAGTTTCCCACAATGATAACACCTGGTCAGCTCTAGCCAACATCACAGTGAGAAAACGCTGATCCAGTGAACTGACGCAGGATTTCACGGTCACGGGGATTATTACAGCTCTCACCTCCTTCCTTCTGTCCCGTCCTTCCTTAACTCCCGGCATCCACTGTTTCCACAATTGGCACCACAAAAGAACAAAAATATGCTTTCCATTTCTGTAAATTTTGTGAGTTTAGGGCTGCAGTGACGGTACAGTGGGGATGGCATTTGCCTTACACGCCGTGCACCTGACTCGATTCCCAGCAGCCCATGTGGGGTGCGCACTGCCCTGAGCACTGCCAGGAGTAATTTCTGAGAGCAAATCCAGGCATAACCCCTTAAAAAAGGCAAAATAAATAAGCATAAAATAAAAAAATATTTTTAAAAAAGCGATTTTAAGAATCTGATGCACTAGCACCCAATTCTCTGGGGAACCGCTGGGTGCTTGTATCAGCCACTCACTCCTTGGCCACACCAAGCAACCAGGGAGCAGCCAGCTTCGCACCATTGGTTAGAAGACTTCTGGATTGTTTCCTGTTCAGAGCTAACGTACGTAAAGCTGCTGTAAACATCTGCAGGCAGGTTTGGGTACGCATTTATAAACCTTCACGTCCCTGGAGCCAATGTGCCGGCCAGAAACTGCTGGGCCATATGGTCAGTGGAGGTTTAAGTTTGGAAGAACTGGAACCTGAGCGGCTATGGTGTTTCCTACCCGCTGTGGACCTTGGTGCTCCGCCTCCTCGCCAGCACGTGCTGTTCTCACTTTTAAATTGTAGCCCACAAGGGGTCTGGCGAGCTCCTCCATTGCGGTGGTCACGTGCACAATTCCTGATTGCTGACCCCTGCAGGGTCACTGAGTGTCTTTCTGGGGTCTCAGTTGCCAGCTGACCACCTTCTTCATGTCTTCTTGCCTCGTCTCTGGGTGTTTGGATTCCCTCCAGGGCCTGAACAGTTCCTGCTCTTCCCTTGTTCGTTCCCAGTTGTGTGAACATTTGCTAGAAGACGGTTGTTTCTTCCGTCTCTCCACAGGGTCTTTGGCAGAGCAGATGTTTTAACTTTCGGTGAAGTCCCGCTGATGGAGCTTCCCCTTGTTGGGTGCTGAGGAAAAGGATGCTCTGCCTGACTCCAAGAAGCCCCTTCTCCCCGCCCCGTTGTGTAGTAATACAGATGCTCGAATCCTTTGGCTAATTTTTGCAAGGTGACAAACTTGGCTCAGAGTTGAATTTCTTGCCTGAAAGTTCTGACTGGGATTTCAATAGGAATTGCAACTGTCCGACATCCCTTTACATCAATTTTAGGAGAATGGACCTTTCCCAAGTGAGTTTTTTGATCCCCCAAACTTGACATCTCCCCATTAATTTATCTCGATTGTGTGATTTTCAGCATTTCAGTCCAGTACATGTTTTGTTACTGCACGTGGATATATTTCCGTTTTGAATAAGTTAAATATTTATGTCCACTGCGGGAATATAATAAAGGTGGTGCATGTTTGTTCCATATCCAGGGATGTTTGAGTTTTCACTTGGCATACAGGAATGTGTGTATGTATGTGAGCTGTGTATTCCTTGGGACTCTACATAAGTATCACATATCTGCAGACAGGAATGGCTTCTTTCCTCTCTCGTTTAATCTTTTCTTTCCATTGCACTAGCTAGAACATCCCACATTTGGTAAATGAAAGTGGTAAAGTCAGACTTCTTGCAAATCATTAAGAAAAGCATTTAGTCTTTCATCATTAAGCATGTTAGCTTTAGTTTCTTTGGTAATTTTTTAAAACTTCAGGAAGAGGGTTTCTCCTCAATCTATTAAAGTAATAGTTTTCATTAATCATGAATTCCTCTTGACTATAATCAAGAGTCTTTTCTGCATTGACATGATATCATTTTAATTAGCCTTGTGGAAAAATATATATTTTGAGAATTGAATAAACCTTGAATTCTTGAAGTAAACGATGGTACATGATTCACACTTTGTGTTGAGCCCACACCGAGCAGCATTCAAGGTCTGCCGCTCTACTGCTTGGAGGCTCCTAGAGGTGTTTTGTTTGCTTGCTTTTGTCACACCTGGCGATGCTCAGGGGTTACTCCTGGCTCTGCACTCAGGAATTACTCCTGGCAGTGCTCGGGGACCATATGGAATGCCGGAGACTGAATTTGGGTCAGCTGAGTTCAAGGCAAATGCCCTCCTCGCTGTCCTATCGCTCCAGACCCCATAATCCAGTTTTAAGATCACTAAATTCTATCTGCTAATTATTTTTAATAATTTTTTGTGTCTATATTCTCTATATTCATGAAGGATATTGGCCTATAATTTTCACTTCCGTTCCTTTCCTTCCTCCATCTCTATATTTTCTTGTGCTGTATAGTTTTGGAAGTCAGAATTAGTTGGTTCTTAAATGAATTGGGAAATGGTCCCTCCTTTCTTTCGTATTTTCTGATAAAATTGGATAGAATTTGTGCACATCTTCTGTAAACACTTGGTAGAATCCTACAAAGAGAGCACAGAGCCAGGAGTCACCCCAGAGCACTGTTAGGTGTAGCTCAACCTCGTTCCCCTTTAAAAATATTCCCTAGTGAAATAACTTAGGCCTGGAGATTTCTGAAACTTTGAGTTTTCTAGGGGGCACACCTGGCAATTCTTAGGCCTTATTCCTGGCTTTAAGCTCAGGGGTCACTCCTGGCAGGGCTTGGGAGGGATGTAGATAAAATATACCTGGGAGAGAATCGGGGCATCCATGTGCAAAGCAAGTGCCCTACTCTCTGTACTGTGGCTCCAGTCCTAATTTCTGAAAATTGTTTTGCCTCTGTATTTTTAAAATTTAAATACCATGATTTACAAAGTTGTTCATAATTCAGTCTTCTAGGCATTCGGTGTTCCAACACTAATCCTATCACCATTGTGACCTTCCCTTCCCTAATGTGCCCACCCTCACATCCGCTCAAAGCCTGCACCCTTGGCAGGCATAAATTAATTTACTTTATATTGCTTATCTTCCTTGAAAAGACCCTGAAGGAACGGTTTGAGGCTCTTCATATTCCTGAATCAACCAGATGCCATTGGGCTACATTGGCATGTGATAGGGTCCAATGGAAATGTTACTGGCGCCCGCTTGAGCAAATTGATGAATAACGGGATTCAAGTGATCAAGTGATATTGCTTATCATATGGCAAATGAAGTTACTAAAGAATAGATCAATAAGTTAATTTTTGAAACTTTTATTTCACAATGGTGGTATTAAAATCGTTGTCTGAAGATTAACTGAGCTGGTTGGAGACTTCTGTTTATTGTTTTGGGTCATTAAGTTTGGTGGGATTCTGTCGGGGAGCGCCGCTGGGGTCCCCGACAGTGCCGGAAGCGAAGTTCCCTTCTACCTCCAAAGCCGGAGGGGAATGGATGAAGACTCAGGAATCCGATGCAGTTTTAAAATGGCTTTACTCAATCCTTGGGAAAAAAGAAGATGGGAGGCATCACCTTTCCTAACCTCAAACTGTACTACAAAGCAGCAGTAATAAAAACAGCATAGTACTGGAATAAAAACAGACCTGTGGACCTATGGAATAGAGTTGAGTATCCTGACACCCACCCTCCAAGACATGATCAGTTAATCTTTGATAAAGGTGCAAAGAGTCCAAACTGGAGTAAGGAAAGCCTCTTCAACAAGTGGTGCTGGGAAAACTGGACAGCTACATGTAAAAAAATGAATTTGGACCTGTGTCTAACACCTTGCACAAAAATCAGATCAAAATGGATTAAAGATCTCAATATCGGACCTAAATCCATAAAGTACGTTGAAGAAAATATAGGAAAAACCCTCCACGACATTGAAGCTAAAGACATCTTCAAAGGTGAAACACCATTAACAAAGCAACTAGAAGAAAACATAAACATATGGGACTACATGAAACTAAAGAGCTTCTGCACCTCAAAAGAAACAGTGACTAAGATACAAAGACAGTCCACAGAATGGGAAAGAATATTCACCCAATACCCATCTGATGTGGCCAGTGATACTGCTACATGACACTTACGGAAAGTTATACATTGGTCTTAGTGCAGAGACTCACAGACATGGGGCAGAGCTGCTACTTGCTCTCCCTGTGCCCAGCCGCTCACGAGGCGCCCAGGAGGGATGGCAGGTTCTAGCCCTGGCCTGCCACACCAGCAGAGCCTTGCAACAAGCCAGACGACTCCCCACTCCATGAGGGCCTCCATTTTCCACATCGGACTTCTCTCTCGTCAGAACTCCACCCAGCAGACCAGCCTATCACAGCCCTGCTGGAGCGGGAGGCCCAGCAGTTCATCAATAAATGCTGGACTTAGAGATGACTACAAGAGTATGCTACCTGCACGGCAGAGCCTGGCAAGCTACCCGTGTTGTATTTGATATGCCAAATACCAGTAACAATTATAGACCTCATTCCGGAATGGATTGAGGCTCTTTATGTTCCTGGAGCAAGCAGATACCCTTGGGCTCTACTAGCATGAGACAGGACATATGGAGATGTTACTGGGGCCCGCCCGAGCAAATCGATGATGAACGGGACGGGAAGACAGTGATACAGTGATACCCATCTGATAAGGGGTTAATATCCAGGATATATCAGGCACTGGTACAGCTATATAAGAAGAAAACAGCCAACCCCATAAAAAAATGGGGAGAAGAGATGAACAGAAACTTTGACAAGGAAGAAATTCGAATGGCCAAAAGGCACATGAAAAAATGCTCATTATTACTAATCATCAGAGAGATGCAAATCAAAACAACAATGAGATATCACCTCACACCACAGAGACTGGCCCATATTCAAAAGGGTAAAAGTAACAAGTGCTGGCGTGGATGTGGGAAAAAGGGGACTCTCATATATTGTTGGTGGGAATGTCGACTTGTACAACCTTTCTGGAAAACAATATGGTCATTCCTCCAAAGACTAGAAATTGAGCTCCCCTTTGACCCAGCCATACCACTCCTGGGAATATACCCTGGGAAGCCAAAAACACACAGCGGAAACACAATCCGCACTTTTATTTTCATAGCAGCACTATTCACAATAGCCAGAACCTGGAAACAACCAGTATGCCCGAGAACTGATGATTGGATAAAGAAACTGTGGTACATCTACACAATGGAATACTATGCAGCTGTCAGGAAAAATGAAGTTATGAAATTTGCCTATAAATGGATGGACATAGAAAGGATCATGTTGAGTGAAATTAGTCAGAAGGAAAGAGAGAGACATAGAATGACTGCATTTATTTACATGACATAAATATATCAGGTGATCTTACCAAAAGTGGAAATTACCACAAACATGAGGGAGTCAGAGGTTGGGTAAGACAGAGAAGGGAACATGTGTGAATAAATGTCGAAAGGGCTGATACCAACATAGAACTGAACATTAAATACAGGCAAAAAAATGCACATGATGGCTTCCAAGTGTATGTAGTGCAACCCACAATGTGTAGGAGAAGGAAGGGAGAGAGAGGGAGAAAGAAAAGAGATAAAGAACCTGCCATTTAGGCAGGCTATGGGAGGGGGAGTGAATTGGGGACATTGGTGGTGGGATATGGGCACTGGTGGAGGGCGGGTGCTGGAACACTATGTGAAACCTCCAACATGAACAACGTTGTAATTGTATATCTCACGGTGGTATAATAAAGTATTAATTAAAAAAAAAGAAAGAAAGAAGAATTAAACAAAAAAGGGGGGCTTTACTATCACAGGTTCCAATATACAATCCAAGAGCAGGGAAAACCTCCGGACTCTGGGTTCCCAGCTAGACCCCAGCCAGGTGTAGGCCAAGATGGCTGCCACTACGTGTTGAGGCCCAACAGAGAATGAAGAGGACAGAGAAGCAAAACACCAAGGGAAGCCGAAATGGCAAAAGGGGGAAAAGAGAGAGAGCTTCTTTCTTGCAGCTTGTTTTATAGCTAAAAATCCGTCCAAACTCCCCAGCCCAGGCCATTCTGGACTGGGCTATCTAGAAGTGAAAACAGGAAAATAGCTCTGTAGAAATGTAGCAACTTCAGGGAGACCATCGGGCTCTTTACAAGGACCCAGAGCTAATTAAAAGCCTCCTAGCAGAGCTGGGAGAAGCTATAAGCTAAATGTAACTTCCCCTGGCAGGAAGGATCAAATGCCCTCAGGTAATCTCTCCCAGCACCTCACCTAATATCTTGAGCCAAGATCTGCCTGGAATTGCCTTTATAGGGTAGAGAAGGGGGTTTCTGAGATGGCATGTCTCTGTACCAAAGACTAATACTAATGCCAGTTAAATATTTCTCCAAGCCTTCACAAGAGTCTCGTCTACTTCACGGTAGTTTTGTATTTTAGTTGCCTTTGAGTTATCAGGGAGCCATGCTTGCTTGCTTGGAGGCAAACAGCATTTCTCTCTGGTCTAATTCCTTAGAGATCCAATGTGGCCAGGCAAATATGCTGGTAAGATCTAGCTAGTCCCACGATGATTGTGGTAGCATGAGAGAATATTTACACCAGCCAGTACAGAATACATGGTCAGATAAGACTGCCACATTCAGACTACCCCCATCTATGAAGTGACCAGCAGGAGGCAATCCAGGGCAGATGCAGAGGCCTAGGCTTTTAGGTGTCCTGCAACAGGATTCTATGAAACTTTCACATCTAATTTGCTGTGTTACTACTGGGCTGTCAGTACCATGAAATTTGGAGATGCCACATGACGACATATGTGCGTTCAGGAGCTGTGGAGCTGAGACAATTCGGTAGCATGATGAAGCTCATTTGTGGATCTGAGCCATATCTATGCTAGAGGCTGTCAGGTGTGGGCAGAGCCAGGAGTAACCCCTGAGAGTCGCAAGGTGTGACCCAAAAAGCAAAAAAAAAAAAAAAGTGTGTAGAGTCATTCGTAATTTCTTTGTGGGGTCTAGTAGTCTATAGCGACAGCCCCTTTCATGATATGAACAACTTGAGTCTTGTGTCTGTCTTGCTAAAGGCCTATTTTTCTTACAGAACCAAATTTGGGGTGAAGAGAGCTGGTGGTGCTAGGGTTTACTCCTGGCTCTTTTCAAGGTTTACTCCTGATGGTGCTCACTTGGCCATGTTCAGTGCTGCACACTGGACCAGAGCTGACCGCAAGCCCCTTACTCCTTCACCGCTCTCCAGTCCCAGAATCAGCATGTTTCGCTGACTTACTGCTCTTCTGCTTTCAATCGGAAAGAACGCTTTATGTTTCCCTAGATTTCACTCTTCCCCCTCCGGGGTCTTGACATGGGAGTGTTTCTTACCTTCTGTACTGCACCTTTGGTGCTGAACAATTTCTTCTCGACGCTGCTTCTTTAATACTATGTTCCACTAATTCTGGTATGTTGTGTTTTCATTTTTGCTAAGTTCAATGTATTTAAAATATTTCACCTGAGATTTTTTTCCCTCTGACCCAATGATTATTTAGAAGCATGTTGCTTTGTTTCAAAATGTTTGGAGAGTTTTAATTTCTAGTTGTTCTGTGTGACCACTTTAATTTTAGTCTTGGACATGGCCTATCTTGAGCTGTGCCCTGCAAACACTTGAAAATAATGTACATTCTGCATTGGGGTCAGGGCAATCCTCTGAAAACTGATAAAGTCCTGTGGGTTGGTGGTGTTATGGAGGGCTTCTGTTCCCTTACTGATTTTTGTCTAAGGGATGCTATAGTCGAGAACAAGGTATTAAAATCTCTGATAGCAATTCTGCAGCAGTTTTTTCCTCAATCCGCCCAGAACTCCACCCAGAAGACCAGCCCATCACAGCCCGGATCATCGACACCCACCCTGAAGCAGTTTTTTTTCCTCAATCTGGCCCAGGTATGCTGGTCCAGAGACTCTCAGACATGGGGCAGAGCTGTTCCTTGCTCTCCCTGTGCCCAGCCGTTCATGAGGCAGTCGGGAGGCATGGCAGGTTCTAGCCCTGGCCCACCACCCGGCAGAGCCTCACAACAAGCCAGACGACCCCCCCCACTCCACGGGCGCCGCCATTTTCCACATTTGGCCTTCCCTCTCGTCAGAACTCCACCCAGCAGACCAGCCCATCACATCCGGCTCTCGGGGCCGCTTGTGGCTGCGCGGTTCATCAATAAATGCTTTATTTGGGGGTGTTTAAAAGAGTAAGCCTTTGGAAAACAATATGGGCATTCCTCCGAAAGCTGGATATTGAGCTCCCATTTGATCCAGCAATAGCACTCCTGGGAATATACCCTAGAGACCGAAAAACACATAGCAGAAACACTATCTGTACTTCTTTATTCATTTCTGCGCTATTCACTATAGCTAGAATCTGGAAACAACCTAAATGCCCGAGAACAGAGGACTGGCTAAAGAAACTGTGGTTCATCTACACTATGGAATACTATGCGGCTGTCAGAAAAGATGACATTATGAAATTTACCTGCAAATGGATGGACATGGAGTCTGTCATGCTGAGTGAAATTAGTCAGAAGGAAAAGGACAGATATAGAATGACTGCATTCATTAATAGGATATAAATAGATACCAGTGTTTTACTAAATATGGGAAATGGTAATGGCAGATTAAAACTCACCACTGAATATACACAAGAGACTTAAGTGATAAACTCTAAATATCTGCAGGGCTAGCCACAATGTGTAAAATAAGAGGGAGAGAGATGCAGAGACAGAGAGAGATAGAGAAAGAGAGGAAACAGGGGTACCTGCTATTAAGGCGGCCTGGGGAGGCGGGAGGGAGAGGGGTACATTGGTGATGGAAATGGGGCACTGGTGGAGGGATGGGTGCTGGAATACTGTATTAACAGGAACCAATTATGAACACCTTTGTAATTGTATGTTTCACGGTGGTATAATAAAAAATAAATAAAAATTTTAAAACATTAAAAAAAATTAAAAAAATAAAAGAGTAAGCCTACCGCTCAGCAAGCCTGGCAAGCTGCTCGTGTTGTATTTGATATGCCAAATTCCAGTAACAATTATATTAGGTCATTCCCATGACCTAATATAATGGTTTGAGGCTCTTTATGTTCCTGTAGCAAGCAGATGCCCTTGGCTCTACTGGCATGAGACAGGACATATGGAGATATTACTGGTGCCCGCTCTAGCAAATAGATGATCAACGGGAAGATCGTGAACGGCAATTCTACATCTGCTTATTCTTTTTGTTTTACTGGCTTTTATTGGTGACGTTAGAGGTTTATATCTATTTTTTCATTTTCAAAAGTTTGATTAGTCTTGGTATAAATATCTTTGGCTTCTTTAGGATTTGCTTAGCTTTTTTGTTATTCATTCTTTTCGTCACACATTTGGGAAGTTTTCAGCTGTTTTTTGGAATAGTTTCTCAGTTCTGAGCTCCTTCTCCTGTCCTAGGAATTTTGATAACAGGATGGCTAGATCTTCCAGTTTCCCGTCCTGTGAGGCTCTGCTAATTTTTCTTTTCTCTCGGGGTTCTAGTGTGGTATTTTCTATTTTTCTGCCTCTTGTTCACTAATATTCTCCTCTGACTCTTCTATTACATTATCGAATCCACATCAGATTTTCATTTTTAGTTCCCGTATTTTTCTAATTTTTCCATTTAGTTTTCTTCTATTTCTTTGTTGAAATTTTCTATTTTTCAAGCATATTCGTAAATGCTACAGAATTATTTTGGTATGGCTGTTAGCTTGACTGTCCCTGTCATCTTGACATATACTGTCTTGTCCACTATTTGAGCTATCCCTGTTTGGTTTTGCAATGGTGGCTTTACGCTGAGACAGACCCAGCCATCCTCTGGGTTTTGCGATGCTGGATCCCATCTAGGCCTTCCATCTTAGCCAGTTTTTTCCTGCCACTCTGACAGAAATGCTGCCTCATTTCTATGTAGAGGTAAAGTGAACTGTTGTGCGAGTTACTCTCCCCACAATGTCTAGCGTGTCAACCTAACAGTGACCTCATGGCAAAGCTCCTGCTTTACTCCCTGGGCTGCAGAGGTCCCTGGGTCCCTTCTCTGCTCGCTGATTGTTTCCTTGGTGTTTTGGCCACACCTGGCAGTGCTCGGTGCTTACTCTTGACTCTGTGCTTAGGGATTTCTTGTGGCAGGGCTGGGGAGAGACCACAGGGATTGTACCCAGATTACCCATGGGCAAGTCAGCCATGCTACCCACTGTACTATGCCCCTGGCTCCATATGGGTTCTCTGTTGAAGTAGAAACTAAATTCCAGAGGCTGAATAGTTTATAAAGAGGTCACTTTGGTAGAGGACTGTAATGCTGAAGACACTCTACAGGCTTCCCACACACCTGGAGCACCGGAGGTCAAAGGCTTCCTGAAACTGCAGTGGGGAGGCTGAGTTGAGCTGCCCAGGAGAGGGCACTCAGGGTCAGCGTGGGGCCACATCCTAGGGAGGCGACCGCTAGCAGCACTGAAGGCTGCTGGGGACACTGCAGCAGCTTCCAGGCATTCACATGGAGTGGCCGCTCTTTCTGGGGGCCACTGGCCAGCGGCCTCCGCTCCTCACACGGGGAGTTCTGCAGCCTGCTGTTCCCAGGGTGCAGGGATGCGGCAGGGCTGGCGGCCCCGGGAGCACTTTGCAGGGAGGTGGCACAAAGCCTGTGATGTCTGGAATGTTCCTCTGGGTCTGAGCTAGGAAGTGAGACACACTGGAGAGGATGGGGGGGTGGGGGTCGCTCGTGAATACCCTCTGTGCACACTCAGGGGGCAGTAGGGAATGACACTTTCAGCAACTCGAGCATTAGGCTGCGTGCACAAATGGGGAAGCAAGAAGCGGCCAGAGCAGGGGAGGCCCTGGGCCTCTCTCTCTCGATAGGGAGACCCCGGCTTGGGAGGAGGGCGCTCAGGCCTCTGCCCAGCACACATGCCCCGCCCTGTCCTCTCAAGTATCTGAGACCTCGAACCTTCCAAGGTTTAGCCCCACCCCCATCCCCAGGTCTCCCCTTTCTGCCTCTTGGCAACAGCCAACATGCCCTTGGCGAGAGGGGCAGCTTTAACCCCGGCCAAGGGAAGGATCCGGAGGTGAGACCAAAGAGGGCTCAGGAGGTTTCTGCAGCCAGCCACGGTGTCTCTTATACAAGAAGGAGCTGGGTTTGGATTGCCCAACGGCAACAGAACTGTGACAAGGTTGACAGAGACGAGAGGAGATGTGTGTGTGTGTGTGTGTGTGTGTGTGTGTGTGTGTGTTCTCCCTTCCTTTGACTCTTTTGCATAGACGAGACCGATTCCATCTGCAAGGCCCCGGCTGTGCAAACGCGGCAGTGACCTGCATGGCTCAGACCCTTTGCCGCCTTCCCCTGGTGGCAGGAGCCGTTTTCCTTTTCCCCTCCAAGAGGTTTGCTCCTAGTCATAAATTCTGCAGGGCACGCATGTGTACGTGGTGAACACGGCGGTTGCAAACGGGCTCCCTGGCCGCCTTGGGCAGTGCTGACAATGGGGCCTTGTCCCCGCACGCACGCTGCCGGCCACCGTCTTTGATTCCTCAACCTTGCTGCGGGCTCGCATGAAACCAGCCTCTTCTGGGGTCCATCAAACGTGCATTTAAACGACTTCATTAGCATCCGCTTCTGATCGGCCCCTCAGTGGAGCCCGCTGGCCTGCGGCGGCCGGGCAGCCCCGCGCTCGGAACATCAACCCCCGACAGTGCGCCTTTGAAACCGTCCGGCCTTTGTTCCCTCCCGCGTCTTCTGTGCGGGTCTTTAGTGGCCGATGTACTCCGGGATGACTTGGGGACAAAAATGCCGTCTGGCCCAGACAGTAAATCTAGCCTCCATTCACACGGGTTAAATGCGTGCTTTATGCCCATTGTCACGGGCCCTCCAAAGCTCCAGCGCCGTGAAGAGTTTCCGACCATAAATTAGACCCATCACAGGCCGTCAGTGGGTCCGGAGGCGCGGCCTGGCTGTCGCGGGCGCCCGGGGCCCAGCAAGGAAGCCGGCAGGGGCCAGGGCCAGCATCTCCCGGGATGTGTGACCCTGTGCCACTCTGGAGCCTCCTGCGCCCGAGCTGCTCCAGCGCAGCGGCGAGACTTCGTCAGCCGGGCGAGGTGGAGTCAGACAGGGACGCCCAGTATCTCCAAGGTCCTTCCAGGGTCACAAGATGGCGGCAGATGCTCCTAGAGGCAAGTCCAGTTGGGAGCGGCAAGATTATTACCCAGCATGCCCTAGCAAGAATCTCATTGGCTGCGGCTGAGACACATGACCGGTCCTGACCAATCACAGAGACCAGGGTCTGATTGGCATGCCCTGGGTCACATGTTCCACCTCTGACCTGGAAGTGAATCCATAGCTACTCTTCTGAGGAAGGAAATGGGATTTGGGTGTCCAGTAAGAGAGGAGAATGGACACTGGGCATCTGGCATGACAGATACAGGGTCTCTCATTAGGGACTGTCCCTCAGGCCTGCCGGTGATGTGCTCAGAGACAGAACCTTGACAGAGGCTGTTTGTCTGTTTCCACCTGGGTTTGGGCATGGCCCGTGGGCTCTTGAGTGGCCTGTGCCTGCCCTCTCCATGGGCATCTGTTGAGTTCTGGTGTTGCCCCAGAGCTGAAAGTGGGCTGGTGGGGTATCCTGAAGGGATATTCATGGGTCACTAGTGGGTCTGAGAGCAGGCAAGCCCGAAGGCCATCTCTGGCTGTCTGGGTTCACGGGTGCGGGGGGGGGTAGTGGATGCTGGAGTCAGTGGTGGCCACACTTACCTCCCATTGGGACTTTGGCTATGGACTCCACCATCTCATTCCCTTGTCATTGCCCTTACCTGGGGGTGCCCAGGGGTTACTACTGCACTCGGGTTACTTCTGGCAGGATCTGGGAGACCATATTGGACGCTAGGGGTCAAACCCGGGTCAGCGTGTGCAAGAAAAGTGCCCTCCCCACTGGAGTATTGCAGAAGGTTTCCTGTAAGAAGCGTGTAACCAGATCTTGGTTGTGGACCCAGAATTCTGAGTATGACATTTTGTTCCTGAGTCAGAATTGTCACGCTATGTTCCATGCTCTCTATTTGCAGGCCCCTCACTGTGTTTTCTTCTGTTTCATCACCTCAGATTGCTAGGAAGAGCGCCTTCCAGTTTCCAGTTGGGAAGGCTGAGATTCCAGGAGGGGAGGTGACCCGCTTGTCCCAACCACTGAAACAGAGTCTCCAGCTCTGGAGCAAATCTCCTGGTCCACTTTCCCACTGCAGCTGTGACCTTGAACTGACCTTATGGGCAGAGAAGAAAGGAAACTCCAGCTTTGCAGGAGAATGTATTGATTGAGCCCTTTGGGTTCAAATGGGATCCATCAGAGATCAGGGATTGAGGCTCTCAGTCAGCGGGGCAGGTGCTTGCCTTGCATGCAGCCAAACCAGGTTCGAGTCTGGCACCCCTATAGAATCCCCCAAGCCTGCCAGGAGTGATTCCTGAGCGCAGAGCTGGGAGTAACCCCCTGAACACTGCCAGCCTGGCCCCAAAACAACTCTCTGCCCCCACCAAAAAAAAAAAAATTCAGACGGGATCAATGAGAAACTCCCGCGCCAACCACATGAGAAGGTGTCTCTGTCCTTTGACAGCTGTGGATTTTCCAGAAAGCTCTGTTGGGAGTGCACCCGAGAAGGGGCTAGCAGCTTGTACCTATTGTTATAAAGAAAAGAAAAGTCTTGGAAATCCCCTCCCCCACACACACTCCAGCCAGGAGAATGAGCATAATTGAAGGAGGTTGGGGACAATTTTTCCCCCCCTTTTAAGCAAACCCTCAGCACCTTCTGCCCCTCGTCCAGCTGAAATGGGGCAGAAAGGGAAACTGAGCTTGCCCGGGCACGGCTCAGGTATCAAAGGCCCAAGAGTCGGTGCAGGGCCCATCTGGACCTGCCCCGTACCACAGTCTGGAGGTGGGTGGGTGAATCGGGTCCCCTTTCATAGCCGCAGGGATCTGTTTCTGCCCGCCCCTCCCAGCCCGCTGCCGGCTGTACCCCGGAAAGTGCCCACACGCGCGAATGCTGGCCCGCATCTGTCCAGCAGTGGGGGTGCTGGGCCCGGGGTTCCCAACCAAGTCAAGGGCATTTGGACTTGAGAGACACTTCCTCATCACAGAGCACCCCCGTAAGATTCCGAGGGCCCGCCCCGGGAGACGCACTGGACCTGCAGCCACCAGCCTCAGGACCCCCAGCCTGGCCAGGTGACAGCGGGGAGCAGCCCGGCTGTCAGGTGGCTGCAAGACTGTGGGTGCAGCTGGGCGCCAGGCCGTGAGGGAAGCAGGAGGTGTGGAGCGTAGGCAAAGCCGGCCCCCAACTCTCACCTCTCCTGGCGGCACAGCCGGCCCCCATGCTCTCTGTCTGGCAGGGCACCCTAACCTCGCTCTCAGCAGGGAAACTGAGGCGGGACAGCCATTCAGGCACAGCGTGAAGAAAGGCGTCTGGAGAGGAAGTGTGTGTGGAGTGTGTTTGTGAGTGTGTATGAGTATTGTGTGAGTGTGCGTGTGTGTGTGAGTGGATGCGTGTGTTTGTGAGTGTATGTGTGAGTGTGTGTGTATTTGTGTATGTGAGTGTGTGTATGTGGAGTGTGAGTGTGTGTGAGTGTGTCTGTGAGTGTGGGTGTGCGCTGTGGGAGCTCCCTTTTGTCTCCCCCATCCTCTTGCTCAGCCCCCTTTGTCCCCCCCGGCGCGGTTGAGTCCATGGCCAGACAACGAGGCCCCGAACCCCTCTTGGTTATTCCCTTGCCCTGGGGCTCCAACCTATGTCACCAGGCTCTGCTCAGGAGGGCAGTGCCCAGGGTCTGCCCCCCCCTGCCACCCTGGCCCAGTGACTTGTGGGACCATGTGTGATGGCTGGACGCCGCTGGGACTGGGCAGCCGGTTCCCGCCGCACCATGGAGACTTTGCTGCTCCCACGCTGCAGGAGCCCCCCCCCCCTGTGCCCAGGAGATGCCGCCGGACGGGGCAAACCCCTCCTGCCACCCCTGAAGACCCTCCAGTGCCCACCCAAGCTCCAGGCTCCTGTTCTCCACCTCCCGGCTGCTCCTCACCATGCCTTTGCTTGGGGGAGGCGTGGCCCCACGGCCCTGATCTGGCCCCCAGGGGGCTGCAGGTATCCCCAGCCCACCGCCTGGCATTTAAGCACCAAAGAGCGGGGAACGCCTCTGCCCCGACACTCGCCTCCCCTACCCCTTGGCCTTTGTTTCTGGGCGTCCTGCTGAACCATTCCGGGGCTGCTGGGGTGACTTGGGGGTCACCGGATTCCCTCTGGGAACCAAGGTGACAAGGACCCGGCTAAGCCCACCTGGATGCCTCTTTGTGGCCCTCAGGGCTGAGTAACCCCCAAGGGCTGGGGTCCCTCAGACAGACGCCCCGCCTCCTTAGAGACCACACACACATGCCCAATCTGGCCTTGCTAAGACCAGACCCCCGCAGGCACACAGGTACACACACATGCATATACATACACACACAGCAGGTACATGCGCACACATGAACACACACAATACATACATGCAAACATGCACACTCAGCACACGCGCACACGCACACATGCTGAAGGTGGACCGCGGGAGTGTCTTTGCATCTTGGCAGAAACCAGCATTGCCGTAAGGAGAAGCAGCTGAGGAGAGCGCCCCAAACCGCAGGGCGGGAGGCTGCCTGCGCAAACGCACCCTTCACCCCACACAACCCTGCTCTGCGCTTGGCCTGACCCTGAGCTGAGCCACCCTGACCCCTGACTGTCCGTCTGGATCCTGGGTTTTGTGCTCCTTGGGGCTGTTGTGTTTGCCATGTTGTGTTCCTTCCCTCAAACCGGCTGTCCAGGTACAGACCCTCTGAGCCTGCCCCTGCCCAGTCAAACCCCTTCCCTGGAGGGAGGGCGAGGCTGACCTTGCCGCCTGCTCCCCCATAAGGAGATACGCTTAGAAACGTTCCCTCACCCCCAGCCCGCCTGAAAGCAGGAAAGGCTGTCCTGGGTATTCGATTCCCTGTGCTGGGGGTTGTGGGCTCCTGGGGTCCCACGGGGCCTCTGATGAAAGGGGGTGGGCAGGGCTGTGGGATCTGGTCCACAGGCAGATGGCAGAGCAGGTGAGCGGCTGCCTCC
>JAJIBD010014088.1:0-22694 GCA_021461705.1 Cryptotis parvus
GTGATTCCCCCATTCCCATCTCAGCAAGGTCGTAGCCTCTGAGTGAGCAGCGCTGATGCCAGCTCCAAGCAATGAACCTTCTGGATCAGGCTTACCGAGATCACCGGAAGTGGGTCACAGTCCCTGACCCCCTGCACTGCTGGGATGTCAGCAAGTAAAATAAATGACAGCCATTGTCTGCCATTGGCAAGGAAAGACTAACGCCCAAGAAAGAGGGGCCGGAGGACAGCTGAGGTGGGGCCACGGGACAGCTCAGGCAGGGCCACGGGACAGCTCAGGCGGGGCCACGGGACAGCTCAGGCGGGGCCCGGGACAGCTCAGGCGGGCCACGGGACAGCTCAGGCGGGCCACGGGACAGCTCAGGCGGGCCACGGACAGCTCAGGCGGGCCGCGGGACAGCTCAGGCGGGCCACGGACAGCTCAGGGGGCCATGGGACAGCTCAGGGGGCCACGGGACAGCTCAGGTGGGGCCAAGGGACAGCCTCAGGTGGGGCCGGGGACAGCTCAGGGGCCAAGGGACAGCTCAGGTGGGGCCACGGGACAGCTCAGGTTGCTGAGTGGCTTTGTGTGGGGGGACTCAGGGTGATTCCAACTCCTCCAGGAGTAGCCCCTGAGTGCTGCTGGGGGGGGAAGAGAAAAGGAAGGGAGGAAAAAAGGAAAAAGAAAAGGTAGTGGAAAGTGAAGATGGGGCCGGAGCGACTGCACAGTGGGTAGGGGGTTTGCCTTGCATGCGGCTTAGCCAGGTTTGATCCCCAGCATCCTGTAGTCCCCTGAGCACCGCCAGGAGTAATTCCTGAGTGCGAAGCCAGGAGTAAGAGCCCAGGCATCGACGGTGTGACCTGAAAAAAGGGAAAGAAAGAAAGAGGGAGGGAAGGAAGGAAGGAAGGAAGGAAGGAAGGAAGGAAGGAAGGAAGGAAGGAAGGAAGGAAGGAAGGAAGGAAGGAAGGAAGGAAGGAAGGGAAGGAAGGAAGGAAGGAAGGAAGAAGGAAAAGAGAAGTGGAATGGAAAATGGACATGCTAATAATCGCCACCATTATCAAAAGCTCACAAGGTGCTGGGCACGGTCTGGGCCCCTCAAGGTCGCATTTGCAGAGAGGCACCGTGGGGGACACCGAGGCTTAAGGGTACAAGCCGATTCCCTCCCCTTTTACTCCAGTCCTTTACCTCTAAAACAAAGAGCAGTAAAAGAAGAAAAAAGAGCAAAGAAGGCCACAGGTAAGGCGCTTTGCCTTGCTGACCTGGGTTCAATCCCCGTTGTCCCATTTGGTCCCAAGCCCTGCCAGGAGCCGGGTATTGCCCAAAACATAAAAAACAAACAGTTAATGAGTAAATTACAACCAGTGCTTCTCAAAAATAATAGTCCCTTGGGACCAGAGTGATAGTACTTACCTTACACGGAAAACCTGGATTTGATCCCAAGCATCCCCTCTGACCCCCTGAGCCCACCAGGAGTAATCCCTGAGTGCAGGAATAAACCCTAAGCACCACCAGGTGTGACCCAAAAAATCCAAATAAATAAATGAATTGAATAAGACACCCGTCAGACCTGAGAAACAGCTTAAATAACTCCACATGTGGGACACAGGCTTTGCATGTGGGGGGCTGGTCTGATCTCGGCTGCCACAGGCCCCACCAGGAGTGACCTCGCCACCCACCCAGCACGGAGCACTGAGAAGCTTCTGCGTTTCCTTGAGCACTGCTGGGTATGGCCCCAATACCTAAATAAGTGACGGCCCAGGTGAGAGCCCCTAGGGCAAGAGCGCATGTTTCACACACAGGGAGGCCCTCGCTTTGATCCTTGGAACCAGCAGCGTTTGACCCAAAAACCAAAAATAAATCAATTCATCAAAAACTAAAAGAATCATTAGTTAACAAAAGTTATCTAGAGTGGGCCTGGAGCAATAGACCAGCAGGCAGGGCACTTGTCTTGCATGTGGCTGACCCGGGATTGGTCCCCAGCATCCCATAGGGTCCCCCCGACACTATCAGGAGTGATCCCTGAGTACAGCTGAGCATGGCCCCAAAGTTTAAAAAAAGGAAAGAGTTCTCTAGAAATGGCCATTAAAGGTAACGTAATCACTTTAATTTTAGATTCGCTCTCATCCCAGTAAAAGAGGCAAACCCCGCTATTCCCTGTCCACGCCGCCTACGCACACGCACACATACACGCACGTGTGCACACGGCCACATGCACACGCATGCACACGAGGCGTGTGGGCCCTCCTCCTCCCGCCTTCATCTGCCTGGGTCTGACAGGAGCCAGGCTCACCTTTGCAAGGGCCCCCTCACTCCCTTCCCCGCTACCCACCCCCTTACCTACCCACCCTTTGCTCCCAATGTGTGCCTCTGGAGCCCCGCAGGTGCTCAGTAAACCCAGGTTAGCCCGCTCCTGTTCCTGGGGTCTCCCGCCACCCCAATTTGCCCTCCAGTCTTTCTCCCAGCCATCTCCTTCTCTGGAGCCGCTCAATTGCTCACGACCCTTGCAACCCTGGTCCCTGGACCCTCACAACCCTGGTCCCTGGACCCTTACAACCTGGTCCCTGGACCCTTACAACCTGGTCCCTGGACCCTTACAACCTGGTCCCTGGACCCCTTACAACCTGGTCCCTGGACCCCCACAACCTGGTCCCTGGACCCTTGCAACCTGGTCCCTGGACCCTTGCAACCTGGTCCCTGGACCCTTGCAACCTGGTCCCTGGACCCTTACAACCTGGTCCCTGGACCCTTGCAACCTGGTCCCTGGACCCTTGCAACCCTGACAAGCCCCAAAGATCCATCGCCCCCTCAGGCCCCCTTTCCCCGCCTTTTCCCGCTGCTCCCCGCCCCCCAAAGGTTCGAGAGCGCGAGGACACAGGGTCTCCCTCTTCCCTCCTCCAGCCCACCCACCAGACAGCTCGTTACCATGACGACAGGGCTACTCAAAGCTGAAGTCAAGGACCTGGTTGCCATGGCTCCCGCTTCCCGCCTGCGGCCCCGCCCGCGTGCAGCTCAGCCCAAGCGCCTGCGCGCTGCGGTCCGCGAGGCCCCCGCCCAGAGGGCGGGACCGAGGGCGTGGCCTGGAGGGAGGGAGGGAAGGAAACGAAGGGAGAAGAAAGGGAGCGGGGCCGGCGCCTACGGTGGCCGAAGAGGGACGCGCCGGGCCGGAGGCTGCAGGATGGTAGGCAGGGTGGAGAGGGGAGGGAGGGAGGGGAGCCGAGGGGGCGTGGGCGGCACCTGCGGGGGTCCTCGGGGGGCCGCCCTCTGGGCGAGCCCGTCGGGCTTCCTCGGGCCCCTCGCAGCCCTCACACTTACCGAGCCGCCCCCGGAAGAGCAGCTGGGAATGGCTTTGGGGTGAAGGGGCGCGTTTGCGGCCGACTGGGGCTGCGGGACCGTCCCGAGCCGCGGAGAGCGCGTGCGGGCAGCGGCCGCAGAGGGGCCGAGCCCGTGGGGTGGGGGCGCGGGGCCTGCCCCGGCCGAGCCCGCCCGAGCGCTGCCGCCGCGTGGGGGCGTGTGGGAGGGAGAGTTTCGGGGCCGCGCTGCTCCCCCGCCTCGCGAGGGCTGCGGCCCGGCGGGTCCGGGTCCAGGGGTCGGAGCCCCCACTCCAGGGCCCCTTTCCAGTTCTTTCCGGAACCCCGGTCTTCCGCCTTCCTGCTTCCCCGCCCCCACTGGGCCGCCTCGTCCGGGCTGGTCCCGACCCACCTCCCCGCAGCGGGCCGCTAATCTCAGCACCCCACGCCCCCACTTTTCTTGCATTCCGATTTCTGAGCTTGCTCTGCCAGCTCTAGGGCTCCCGCCCGGGTAGTGCGGGGCCTCCCGGCTTGGGCTCAGGCCGCGAAGGTGCCCACACCCCCTCCGACCCAGCTGGCCCTTGGTTCCCCAGACGTCCCTAGAGGACTCTGAGTGGCTGTGTCCTAACTCGTGGAAGTGTACAGGGGACGAGTGGGTACTTAGATAGGACGAGTCCGCCAAGTTTGGAAAGACGAGTATCAGGAGGGAGAGGGGGAACTTACGTGCCGAGGCAGCAAGATCCTACCCCTGGGCATAGGGTGGCTGGTCAGAGAGTTGGGGTCTCTGGACGTTACCTGGTGTGAATGGGAAGGTCTGGAGAAAACAGACATCAGGTGGTGGCGTGGAGGTGGGGGACTTCGAAAATAACACAAAAGTGGGGCCGGAGGATAGCCCAGGGGGTAGGAGGTTTGCCTTTGCACGCGGCCGGCCTGTGCCGCCCTGGGTTCGATCCCGGCATCCCATATGGTCCCCCGAGCACCGCCAGGAGTAATTCCTGAGTGCAAAGCCAGGAGTAACCCCTGAGCATTGCCGGTGTGACCCCCCCAAAAAAAAAAGCAAAAAAAAAAAAAGAAAATAACACAAAAGTGAGTCAGAAATTGTGTGTGTTGGGGCTGGAGCCATAGTCCAGCGGGGAGGGTGTTTGCCTTGCACGCAACCCACTCGGGTTCCATCCACCCACGGCACCCCATATGGTCCCCTGAAAGGACTGCCAGGAGTAATTCCTGAGTGCAGAGCCAGGAGTAACCCTGAGCATGGCAGGGTGTGACCCAAAAAAGCAAAAAGAAAAAAATACTGTGTGTTGCCCTGGGGCTGACCCTGAGGCATATCTGGGCTCCTGTCTTCCCTCTCTTTTATCAAAAATAAAGAAGAAACACAGGGCTTACTTGCCGGCAACTGCAGGCCCCAGGGTTTCATCCCAGACACCACATATGGTCTCCTGAGCCCTGCCAGGAAGGATCCCTGAGCACAGAATCATGTGTAAGGCCTGAACACAGTCAGATAAGGCCCCTCACCGCCACCAACAACAAAAAAATAATAAAGATTACAGCTGGTAGGCATTTATTTATCTGCAGTGACCCAAGTTCAATCCTGGCACTCCTGAGCCTGCCAGGAGTGATCCCTGAGCACAGGTTCAGGAGGTAAGCCCTGAGCACTGCTGGGTGTGACCCCCAAAAATTTTTTTTAATGAAAAAAATTGGAAGTGTGGGGCCAGAGCGATAGCACAACGGGTAGCGCCTTTGCCTTTACGCGGACAACCCGGGTCTGATCCCCAGCATGCAATATGGTTCCCTGAGCACCCAAGAGTAATTCCTGAGTGCAGAGTCAGGAGTAACCCCTGAGCATTGCTGGGGGACCCTCCCCCATAAATGGAAGTTCTCCACTAGTTTCCCCCCAATACCATCAGAGCTGGTGTGAGAGTGAGGTTCCATGTCTCTGGGAGAAAGAGGCCTTGAGAATCACAGCCCACCCGAGCACAGTTGCAGCCCACCCGAGTGCGCCCACCCGAGTCGCAGCCCACCGAAGCCGCAGCTCACCAGTCTCAGCTCACCAGAATCACAGCCCCACCCAAGTCAGAGCCCACCTGAGTCGCAGCCCACCCAAGTCGCAGCCCACCTGAGTCGCAGCCCACACAAGTCACAGCCCACCCGAATCACAGCTCACCCGAGTTGTAGCCCACCCAAGTCACAGCCCACCCGAGTCACAGCTCACCCAAGTTGCAGCCCCCTGAGTCACAGCCCACCCGAGTCGCAGCCCACCCGAAGTCGCAGCTCACCCGAGTCACAGATCACCCCGGAGTTGTAGCCCACTCGAGTCACAGCCCACCCCGAGTCACAGCCCCACTTTTTGCCTTTCCTGCAGATGCGATTTATGCTGCTGTTCAGCCGCCAGGTAAGCTGCGGCTGCAGAAATGGTACCTGGCCACGTCGGACAAAGAGCGTAAGAAAATGGTGCGGGAGCTGATGCAGGTGGTCCTGGCCCGAAAGCCCAAGATGTGCAGCTTCCTGGAGTGGAGGGACCTCAAGGTGGTCTATAAGAGGTGAGTCCCCACTGTGGGGGCTGTCACTGAGCAAGGAGCCATCCCTTAGCCAGGGGCAGCTGGGAAGGACCCCAACAGGGCAGGCAGCTCCTTACTTCCCTGCCCCATAGGGAGAGATGTTTGGGGAGGGGGACTCTGAAAAAGTGCCTCAGGCCCCTAGACCAGGCTCAGTGGTTCTCAGCCAAATGGTGGTTGGTCTCAGTGTTCCCTGAGAACTCACGGACCACCAAGGCCTCCCCAGCAGAGCTCAGCAGACCTCAGGGCCAAACCCAGCAATATTGGGGAGCCTTACAGTAGAGGGTGAGCGGAAGGCAGATGGCTGAACCCTGGGCCCTTGAAATGGTTCATTCAGCAGTCACATCTTGATTGGTTGTTGTTTGGTTTTGGGCGGTGCCCAGGGCTTACTTCTGGCTCTCTGCTCAGGGATCACTCCTGGCAGTTAGGGGACCGTATGGGATGTTGGGGATCAAAGCAGCAGTCACACGTCCCGAAGCCACACGTTTGCTCACATACCCTCAGGTGCCACCGTCCCATAGATCCTGAAAACAAGGTGCCTCCTTGTACCTCCTCTGGCGTGTCCCTTCCTTCAACTACACCCAGAGATTGTGAAAACACAGAGTCAGATGTGAACAGTACACACAGCGTCAGATCCTGAACAACACACACACACACACACACACACACACACACACACACACACACACAGAGTCACATTCTGACCAGCACTCACACACACACAGAGTCAGATCCTGAACCAACACGCACACGCGCACACACACACACACACACACACACACACAGTCAGATCCTGAACCAGTACACACACACAGAGTCAGATCCTGAACCAGCACGCACACACAGAGTCAGATCCTGAACCAGTACACACACACACTCACACACACACACACAGAGTCACATTCTGACCAGCACTCACACACACATACAGAGTCAGATCCTGAACCAACAGGCACACACAGTCAGATCCTGGACACACACACATACACACACACACACACACACACACACAGAGTCAGATCCTGAACCAGTACACACACAGAGTCAGATCCTGAACCAACAGGCACACACAGTCAGATCCTGGACACACACACATACACACACACACACACACACATACACACACACACAGAGTCAGATCCTGAACCAGTACACACACACAGAGTCAGATCCTGAACCAACAGGCACACACAGTCAGATCCTGGACACACACACACACACACACACACACACACAGAGTCAGATCCTGAACCAGTACACACACACACACACACAGAGTCAGATCCTGAACCAACACACACACACAGAGTCACATTCTGAACTAGCGCGCACACACAGAGTCACATTCTGAACTAGCGCGCACACACACACACGCTTCTCTGAGCAGAATTAGTTGGCTCAGGTTTCCTGCTGAGTTGAACTGAACAGGTCAAAGGGCAAGAGCGTGGCGACTCTGCAGATATGGGAGTGACCCTTCTCGGGCCCTGCAGACTCCTCAGCTACCCTTTGCGCACCCGGGAGGGCCACTTTCCCTCTCTCTAGCTGGGCAGGGAGAGAAACAGGAGGCCTGAGGCCGACTCGGGAAGCCCACCAGCACCAGCTCCCCCTGTTGTGCCCTCAGGTACGCCAGCCTCTACTTCTGCTGTGCCATCGAGGGCCAAGACAACGAGCTCATCACGCTAGAGCTGATTCACCGTTATGTGGAACTCCTGGACAAATACTTCGGCAGCGTGAGTGCTCTTCCGGCCCGGCCCTCCCCTCTTCTGGGGCCCCTCCCGCCCCGCCCTGCCCCCACCGTTCTGCCTCTGCCAGATCTTGAGGCCCTCCGAGGACCTACCCTGGAGAGTGGGCGCCTGGGCCTAGCTGTAGAATTCCCCCTCTTTAAGCCTGAAGCCCATTCATTAACTGCCCCTTAACCAGTCCAGGGCCAGAATTCGCCCCTTGTTCCTTCATCCAGCCGTAGCTCAGTGCAGACTGGGGCAGATCCCTGCTCAGATGTTATCTGGGAAGCCTGACCTTGGCTTGGCATTGGAACCTTCTGGAGAGATTTTGTACTGTCCTGCAGGGCCTAGGGGGCTTCCACCCCCAGAGATTCGTGAACAGACTGGTCTGGGGAAGGGCCCGGCATTGGCAGTTAGCCTGAGCTGACTTAACTCATCTTAACGAATAAGTCCCTAATGTGAATCTGTTTTACCAACTGCAAAGGGCTCAGACGCTCCTCTCAGCCCCACTGCCAGCCAGATGGGGCTGGCGCCTCGGCTTCCAGATGACAGAGCTGAGCCCTCAGAGCAGTGGCTGGTTGGTTAGTGGCAGTGTCCTGCCTCGCTCCAGAATTTTCTGCCTTCTCCTGCAGTACCTGGAGGTGGGGGGGGGGTAGAGCAGTGGTGCAGTGAGAGGGTCACAGATGGGGAAACTAAGGCAGCAGGTTGTGATCACAGAGAACAGAAGTGCCAAAGTAGGGGGTGTGGACTGGAGCAATTAGCGATAGGGTAGGACGTTTGTCTTGCACACGGCCGACCCACCCGGGTTCTATCCCGGCATCCCATATGGACCCTCGAGCACTGCCAGGGAGCATGACTGGGTGTGACCCAAAAAGAAAAAGAGGGGCCGGAGTGATAGCCCAGCGGGTAGGGCGTTTGCCTTGCACGCGGCGCCCATGCTGGCCTGGGTTCGATCCCCGGCATCCCATATGGTCCCCCCGAGCACCGCCAGGAGTGATTCCTGAGTGCAGAGCCAGGAGAAACCCCTGAGCATTGCCGGGTGTGACCCAAAAAGCAAAAAAAAAAAAAAAAAAAAGAAAAGAAATAAAGTGGGGTGTGCCGCCGGGCAGGAGCGGGAAGGAAGGGAGGTGTGCCCCACGCTCAGCTCCCTGGCCCCCCTGCACAGGTGTGTGAGCTGGACATCATCTTTTAACTTCGAGAAGGCCTACTTCATCCTGGATGAGTTTCTCATGGGTGGCGACGCCCAGGACACCTCCAAGAAGAGTGTGCTGAAGGCCATCGAGCAGGCCGACCTGCTGCAGGAGGTAACGGGGGCAAGGAGGTGCCCCTCGAGACCCCTGAGCCTGTCCCCCAGCCCAGCCCCCCTGAGCCCCACTTCCCCTGGCTGTGACGCTGCACACGGTAGGTCACGCTGCTTTTGATGGTGTCCTCACCGCACCGGCACGTACTCCAAACACGCACTGTTCCTCGGAACCGGCGTGTGGGGTGCGGGGCCTGGCTGCAAGCTCTCCCAGCAGCCCCCTTGCCGTGCCGCTGAGCCTTGGTGCAAGGAGATGAGTCACCGAATCCGCAGTGACAGTGAAGTGCAGGCTGGCCGGCGAAACCAGCTCCGAGGAGGGCGAGTGCCGGGCCGGGGGCTTGCACTGCAGTGGGAGAAAAGGCAGAGCCGGTCAGCCACACGCAGGCCGCCCCGCCACACCCGTCCTGCCTGTCACCAGCACAGACCCCCCTCTCTCTCACCCCCTCCCTTTGCTCCTGCTTCTAGCCTGGCTTCCCCCCCCACTCCCCAGGCTCTTCTGGGGGGCTCACCTGCACTGCCCACTTGACTGGGTCCCCTCCTGGCCTCTGCGGTGAAGGTATGCCAGCTATCGGCAGCCTGGGGCTCACACTGGCCTCTCTCCCCCCCTGCCTGGGCCTGCCTCACAGGAGGACGAATCGCCCCGCAGCGTCTTGGAGGAGATGGGTCTGGCCTAGCCCTGGCAGGAGCAGCCCTTTCCTGGACGGGCCTTTCCAGCACCCCGTCCTCCTCTGGAGTGAGCTGGGGACTGAGCACCCTGGAAGTCGATTCCCTCCCGCCCCTTGTCAAGTCCTGTCAGCCCCGCCCAGCTCAGAGGGAGGGGAGATGAGGCCCAGATGGGGTGCCTCTGAGGAACCAGCTCTCCCCCACCCCGTCCCTGTAAATATATAAATATGTCAGGCTCAAGGGGTCGATTTTCTGGGCCCTGCCCCCCCACCTACCTCCACGCCTCCCACAACCCGCCCTGGAGGGGCCACCATGGAGTCAGAGGCCTCCTCCCACCCCCCCCCGCAATGCCCTTCCCCAGGCCAGGGCTGGAACCAAGTTACTTTTTGTCTACCCTTGCCACTTGGAGGGAAGGGAGGGCTAGGGCCAGGCGGGTGTCGGAGCTGGGCCCTGCCCATTGGGCACTCCCCTGGGGCAGGGTGGGAAGTGTCTGCCCTGGTGTCTTTCCCTGTGAAATAAAGGAAAAGCGCTTCTGGACTTTGTCTGTGTTGGGCTCTTGGCTGGCGGCTGCTGTACTGGACTCATTTACTCCAGGAAGGGGAGGTGGCTGGATTGGGGGACGGCACGGTGGGCGCACTGCTCTTCGTCTGCGGGTGATGAGAGGCTGCCCTGCTGCCGGGCGCCTGTCACTGTCACAGTGATGGACCGAGGGCCGCGACCCCAGCTCCTTCGGGAAACTGCCTGGAGAAGCAGCTCCTGGGGACAGGTGCCACACACACGCATGCGCCACACACACGCGGAGATCCGCTGCTTTGACAGGCCATCTGGTGAGAGAAGTTTCTAGCTGCTGACTCCCACCCCTCTTATTTCTTGAAGTTGCATGCCTCAGGTAATTAAGGAGCAGCCTAGGAGCTGTTGCCCTGGGTGGAAATTGCCCAGGGCCAAGGCACCTTACTGCTGGGCCCCCCGAACCACCGTCCCCCATCCCCACCCCAAAGGTGGAATGGAAATTGATTTTTTGCTAGAAGTTTGGGGCCCTAAGTGGTCCTACGGAGGATCAGACTGGGGTCTGCCGTGTGCAACGCAAACGCTTCATAGCTGAGGGCCTGTTCGACTCTTTGCGCCCCCATTCCAGAGCGGTTCAAAGTGGTCTCAATTTTTTTTTCCTTTTGGGGTCACACCCCGGTGATGGCGGTGCCAGGGCTTCCTCCTGGCTCTGCGCTCATGGATCGTGTCTGGCGGGGCTCCAAGCACCCGCCTTCAGCCGAGACGGCCCTGGCCGGCAGCGGGTCCCTCACCGACCCTTTGAGAAAGCCTGCAAGGGGGCGGGTGAATAACCGAGAACAAAGTCCTAATAAAATAGTCACTTTTATTTCTTAGCAAAACTATTTCCTCCGTGAGGGGTTATTTACAACAGAGAGAAGGGAAAGAAAGGGATAAATCCTCAGCGATGGATGGGGAGGGGGCGGCGGCGCCCCGAGGGCCGGCGACAGACAGATGCGGCACACAATAACTGCAATGCCTTCCCGGTTTCGGACCCGAGCGTCTCGAGGGGGCCGAGGTGGGGGACGCAGCCCCGCTGGGAACGGGAGCTCGCATCGTACCCACTACCCGCCAGCCCCCAGCCCGCGAGCGATGGGCGCGGAGGCTGCGCACCCGGGACGTGGTCTGAGCGGTGGCCGCGCGGCCCGGGGGGCGGGGCGGCGGCTGGCGGGCGGGGCGGGGCGGGGCCTTGCGGCCGGGGGCGGGGCCGGGCGCATGCAAACACCGAGGGGGAGGAGCGACACGGAGGGGGCGGCGGCGCGCGGGGCGGCGGCGCGCGCGGGGCGGGGCGGGTCACGGGCGGCGGAGCAGCACGTGCTCGATGTAATTCTCCATCTCCTCCTGCTCCTGAAGCCGCTGCTCCTCCGCCGCCGCCGCCTCCTGCGCGCGCCGCGCCTGGGCCTCCAGGCTGGAGTAGTGGCGCGAGGGCGACAGGGCTTGGTGGTAGTGGCGGCGGCGGGCGAGGCGGCGGCCGGGGGCTGCAGTGTCCGCGGCCGGATGTAGTTGGGGAAAGGGGTGGTAGGGGCCCCGGGGGGAACACCTCGTCCTCCCGATCCCAGGGTGGGGAGCACCTCGTTCCAGTCGGGCAGCTCGTCTCGGAGCGGGGCCGGGGCCGGGAGCGGGGGCTGCGGGGAGCGGATGTGGAGTGGGGGCGGGGGCGGCGGCCCGGGGGCGGCACGGGTTCGGGAGGGGCGTTCTTCTTCCGCTTCCGCTTCTCCTCCACCTCCTCGATGATGCTGACCACGTCGTCCGCGGGCAGGTGGAGTTTGGTGGACAGCTCGATGAGGCTATCGATCGTCTGCGGGTCCATCTCCTCGTCGTCGCTCCTCCTCCCCCCGCCCTCCTCTGCCCCCCTCCGCCTCCTTCCGCCTGTGGCCGGGCGTCTCCTCCTGGGAGCGCTTGTCCTCGGCTCCGGCTTCGGCGTCCTCCTCCTCGGCGAACAGCAGCGAGTTCTGCCGCGCCCTCTCCGCCTCCTCCGCCTCCGCCTCCGCCCCGGCCGCCTCCTCGTCCTCTTCCCCCACCCGGTCCTCCCCGCCGCGTCTCCTCCTGCTCCGCCTCCTCCACCTCCTCCCTCTCGCTCTCGCGCTCCCTTCTCCTCCTGCAGCCCGCGACCCCCCAGGCCGCGCTGCCGCGCCCCGCCCTGCAGCAGATACTGGAGCAGCAGGTCCGAGGCGAGGTCCGCCAGCCGCTCCTCCCTGCGCCGCCGCCTGTCGAGTGGCCTCCGCCTGCCGCCGCCCGGCCTCGACCTGTGCTAGCCCCCGCTGTAGAAGGCGCCTCGCCCGCCTCGGAGGCGCCCAGGAGGGAGCTCTCGGGCCGGCGCGCTTTAGGAAGGGGGACGCCCAGGCCTGGGTACGCCTTGGCCAGGGGTACCAGTGCCTCGCTTAGGTGTATCTTGGGGAGGACACGCCTTCGCCAAACTGGTGGGCTTCGGGAAGGGACCCGCTCTCGGGCATCCGCGCCTGGAATTGCGGGGAAGCAGGGGGCGGCAGGGGCGCACGCCCGGGACGCGCGCCTGAACTCCCCAGGAGGCGCGCCACACGCGCTCCGGCCCGGGGCTTTCCAGGTTGACTCGGGTGAGCGTGTGCGTGCGAGTCTCCGTCTCCGCCGCCGCGGTCTCCCTGCTGGCGTTTGGCGCTGCTCGGACTGAAATCTCTCAGTTCCTGGAGCAGAGCTGCGAGTGTCTCCAGCTCCTCCGAGGGGTCGCCCGCCTCGGGACCATTTTCCGGAGTCGGGGGGGCGAGGCGGGGCCGCGGGTTCATGGGGCTCCGGCGCCGCCGGGAGGCTGTGGGTCTGGCTGCGGGACGGTCTCGGTCAGGAGCGCTTCTGCAGCGGGGGTCCTTGGGCCTGCTGGGAGCCGCTGGGCGCCGGGGGGCGAGGCTGGACGGTCGAGCGCCTGCAGCAGCACCGCGGCCAGCGCCCGGGGATCTACGTCCTGGAAAAGCTCTCCCTCGTCCTGGGGCTCGGAATTTCGAACTGCTCGGACCTCGGGGGGCACTGACCGCTTTCGGTCCGGGCGCTGCGTCCTCAGCTACAGGCTCTTTATGCTCAGAGCCTAGGGGAGGGTGCCCCTGGGGCGCTGCCCCCAGCCCCTGGATCAGGAGGAGGAAGCAGAAGAGAGCGGAAGGCGGCAACCTGAACAATTTCATGGCCAAAGGACTGCCGGAGACTGAAAAATAGAAGGGAGCGAAGAAAGAGGATTTCCTTGAGAATATTCTGCTAGCGGGATTCTGTTTCCCTTCCCCACCTTTAATCAGGAAATCCGGGTTTCCCCTTATCCCACCGACCTTACCCAAAAGAGGGACGTTTAGGAGGAGCCAAGGAGGAAGGTGGCGCCGATCTCTGGAGTCATGTAAATGGGGAAAACCCCGCAATCCTCGCTCTCCCTCCTCGCCCCCTTCCCTGAGCCATCTCACTGCCAGCGCCCACGTACTAAGCAGAGGGATATGGGGGGGAACCTCTTCTCCCTCCCCACAGGACTCCCCGGATGGTGCGTGGGCGACTTCAGCAGCAGGAGAAAAGCGGCGACTCCCCGATTTTACCAAGGACCCTCACCGAGGGGGAACCCCGCTGTTTTCAACACCCCCATGGGAAGGGGAGAGCACACCCTCCCTCACGCCCACGGCTGCCGGGGGTCAGAGGGATGGACAGCGGAGTATTTACCAGCTGGTCTCACGACGCGGGAGGTGGAGAGGAGGGTCGGGACGGGGGTGGGGACAGGGGACGATCGGGACGCGTCCGCCTTGACTCCGAGCGGTGGCTGGGGTACGGGCGACGGGCGAGATCTGGAGTCCGCTGGGGCTGGGCTCCGCTGGCTCGGCGCGGTTCCCGGCGATTCGCTTGCTCCGGCTTCAGCACGCTGGACAGCGCCCGCGCCGCTGCCGCCTTATAAAAGGGAGCGCGCGGGGTCACGTGGTCTGGCCCCGCCCCATTGACGTCAATGTTCATTCATGGGGAAGCGGGCGGGCGCCTCGAGGTGGGAGGGCGCCTAGCGATTGGACGGCTCCAGCTTCTCCCGGCCTGCGCCTGCGCACTCGGGGCCGCTGCTGGAGGGGCGTGCGCCAAACCGGCGCCGGCTAAATGAATGAATGAATGAATGAACGAATGAATGAAATGCCGAGGCGGGCGGGGCAGGGGGCTACGAATGAATGAAGGAGGGACGAGGAGAAAAGGATGAATGAATGAATGGGAGAATGAATGGGTGGACGCCGAAACGCCGCTGGGGGCAGGGTGGGCTATTGAGCAACTTCAGCAGCGGAAGCCGCCGCGCCGAGCGGAATAGGGTGGGGGCACTCCCAGCGTCCGAGTGGGCACCAGGGGGAGATCTATACTGGGGAGGGGGCAGGTAAGGCTTCTGCAGCAGGCCGGGAGCCCGGGCGCCCAGACTACGTTCGAGGCGCGGGGATCACGCCAAGGACGGCGTGAACCTGACCAGGGGGACGGATGTGCGCGCCTGCGGGCGCTGTCCGCCCATCTGCGGTGCGGGGTGCCGGTCCCCGACCCGGGCAGAGGGGCGGATCTTGCGGTTTTGCTAAGTCCGCCGTAAAGGTCCGGAGTCCGCAGAGAAAAGGGAGAGACTGGGGATGTCTCCAAGTCATGTCTGTTCACCGTCGGTGCGTGACTGGAGAAAAAGGTGTGTCTGTCCGTCCGTCCAGCTGACTCCGTAGCAAATCCGCGGCGCCCCTTGTCCACCCACCCCCTCCTCATCCTCCTCCGGCTTTTCTCTCTCCCTTCTGCTCCCCCCAAAGGACATTTGGAGGGCGAGAACAGACCAGGTGGGGAGGGGGCCGCAGGTGGGGGTGACTCAGCCCCCACTCTCTACAGCTGAAAGGGAGGGTGGAATATGAGGGGGTTAGACTGCAGCGTCAGAGTTAACCCCTCACCCCAGGCCCCCCAAGTCCCAATCTCCTGCCAAAGAGGCTGGGGCTGGGGGGCTCAGCTCGAGGTTCCGGGCGGGTGGGGGCGATGACGCACACATTGCGCAAAAGAGAATCCATCAGCTCGCCGGGTCCAGTGAAGGGAGACCAGCCGTGGGCGGGGGGACTGGGGGAAAGGACGGAAATGGGGGAGGGGGCAGGGAAGAGGGGGCAGCCGCCACTGCAGGAATGAAAGGGGAGGGAGGGAGGCCAGAGGGGCTGCGGTGCAGGCGGGGGGAGCCGTGCGGGGGGCGTGGGCAGGGGAAGGGAGGAGGGACAATGACACACGCCAGACACAAGAACTGCAGACGCGGCGCCCGTGGGCACATGCCGGCGGGCAGGGCTGAGACCTTGAGGGTCGGTCCGCAGCCCCCTCCCCACCTCTTCCTGGCCCTGACCACCCCCTCCCTGTCTCTCTCTCTCTCCCTCCCTCCCTCCCTCTCTCTCTCTCCCTCTCTCTCTCTCTCTCTCTCTCTCTCTCTCTCTCTCACACACACACACACATACACACACACTCACTCACGTGCTTTCCCTCTAGAGCCAGCAGTGACTTCTCGGCTCCATCAGTGGCCTGACTTTCCCAGAAGAAAACCCATCAGCTCTGCAGGGAAAGAGGTGGGGAGGGAGGAGAGAGGGAGGGATGGGGCCGGAGGGAGAGGCAGGAAGGAGCCAGAACAGGTCGAAGAAACTGGCTAAAGGGGGGTGGTCTGGGAACCCAAGAGGGGCAAAGCCAAAAGCCCCTAGGGCTGTGTGTCTCGCCCTCACCCCACCCCTCCACAATCTGGGACATGTCCTGGGGGTCCCTACACCCCCCTTCCCTTCTCTCCCTTTAGCTGTGCAGCTGTGAGCCCCCAGAGCACTAGAATGGGGCGGGGGGTCAAGCCACCTTCCCTGAGAGGACTGAACCCAGAGGACTCCTGACATCTGCAGGGGGAGGACAACCCTTCAGGAGGGAAGGAAGGGGGGAGGCTGCGGGCTGGGGGCTGGAAGGATGTGGGCCGGAGATGGTATGAGATGTGGGAGACAGGAGTCTAGGGGAGCTGTTGATGTTCCGTGTTGGGGCACTCGCATGCTGGTGCCTGTGCGTGTGTACATGCGGGCTGGGGGGGGGGGTGACCAGGGTGTGTTTCAGCAGTTGTGGATGGTGAGCCCTGGAGCGCCGGACTCTGCCCCTCCCCACCCCGCCCGCACCTCAGGGTGGGCACCACTGCAGGATTCTGACCTGGACACTGGGTGCTAAGGAAAGGGTGTGCCCGGCAGGGTGTGTCAACAGTCCATCCCGGTCTACATATGTCTGCCTTTTCCTGACTCCTTCCATGCCCGCCATGCTGTTAGAGGTCAGGGGGTGGCTGGACCCCTTGGTTCATGCCCACCCCTCCCCCACCTGCACCTCCTAAATTCTTGTGCAGTAAAACATCAGGATCCAGCCAAATGCCCTTTCCCCGCCTCAGGTTTCCACCCTTCCTTCCTCTACTCAAGCCCAGAAACCCAGGGGGCTTTTCGGAAAGTCCACCCCTCCACCCCCAGGGCTGGAGAGATGGCAGGTAGATCTAGGCACCAAATGCAGGAGTGCTGTGGTGTGTGTGTGTGTGTGTGTGTGTGTGTGTGTGTATGAGACTGTGAGTGCGTGCAGCTGGACTGTGTGAATGTGAGTGTGTGCATATGTGTGACTGTGTACGCATGTGTGACTCTGTGTGTGTGTGTGTGTGTACGTGTGGGGAGCATGTGAGTCACCAGCCTGGATCTTTTGGGTGAATCTCCAATCTGGACTGTAGCTGAGTCTCTCGCTGGGTCTTTTGGTACACTTATGATCTCACTTCCCTGCCCCAGTCAGCTTCTTTACAGACACCCCACTTCGTGGGGGGGGGGGGCTCTGCCCTCCGTTGTCCCCTCTGCCCTAGGGGCTTCTGGAAGACAGCTGGGTAGGGTGCAGGCTAGAGGGCAGAGAGAATGGGGTGCCCAGAGTTGGGAGCTGGAGAGCTGCCTGGTGAGAGCACAGAGTGGTATGAATCCTTCTTTGTCTCTGTCCTTAAATCTCCATCTCTCCACCGGGCACCTGGGAAGATGGGGTCCAGCCCACCAGCAACCCAGGCTA
The DNA here is from genome assembly GCA_021461705.1 of Cryptotis parvus. Lineage (NCBI taxonomy): Eukaryota > Metazoa > Chordata > Mammalia > Eulipotyphla > Soricidae > Cryptotis > Cryptotis parvus. Next base: position 17,057 of record JAJIBD010014088.1, read on the forward strand.
AAGATCTGGAATACCAGGGCAGGGGGCACAGGCTCTAGATCTTTCCCTGGAAAGGTCTGGGATATAAAAAAAAAAGAGGGTCTGGGCTTTAGCTCCCCCCCAGCTTAGCGTCCCCTCAGTCTTCCCTTCCCCAACTGGTGACTCACCTCTGCAGCCTTCCAATGCGTCAGAGATGGGGGAGGCAGAGAGGGGCATGCTAGGAGAGGGGCTGGGGTCCCCACTTTGAAGGGAAAGAAGGTGTGAGGGTCCCCCCCGGAAATGGCTCCAGAATTGGACTGCTTCATTGCCCTATTCCCTGCCTCCAGTTTTGTGGGGTGGGGAAGCCTGGGGAAGAGACAGACAGAGGGTGGGGGGCCACTGGTGGGTCTGGGGGCGATGAGCAAGAGGAAGGGGCTGCACACTGCTTCTCAGCCCTAGGGCCCCAATCCTTATGCCCCCACCCACTCCTGAGGTGGGGGAGGGAGACCCAGCAAGTCGGTGAGGGCAAAGCCGCAGAGATGAGTCACCAAGAAAGGGAGAGAGAATGAGAGACAGAGACAAGGAGAGACACAGAGACAGTCCTGGGAGAGACAGAGGGGAGACATATACCAAGCAGGACCCCAAAAATGTGGAGGAGAGAGGAAACCAGCCATCACACACACACACACACACACACACACACACAGAGAACCACATTCCTGAGACACACCCACTCACACAAATGTCACACCTGGCCCAGAGGGAGCTCCTAAGCCCAGGCTAAAGAAAGATGGGCGCAAATGGGGATGAGGGTTTGGACACAGCCCCCACTCCTTGGCCACTGGATGGAGGGAAGGGTTTTAAAAACAGAAAGAGGAAAAATGAATGAATGAATAAATAAATAAATAACCCTGCAGGACTGTGACTTCCAGATCCAAGATGGGCTTCTGAGACCCAGCGGCTCCGCGGGTCACACGCAGAGACGGGTTCTCCTGTGCCCCCGTCCACGGGACCTAGTAACATCTTAAGCCCCCTCAAAAAGCCACTTAAAGGGCCGGATGGTGGGACCCCCACGCAGACACGCCGTCCCGCACCTGCCCCACCCCGTGCCCCCGCCCGCGACTGGTCCACACATGTACAGAGACGCAGACACACAAAGACGCACTCACACGCGAAGCACCGCCGTGCGCTCGCCTCGCACCGTCCGCACCGTCCTCGCGCCCCTCGCGGCGCTCCTCGGGATGGCGGGCACCGCCGCTCCCGAGCTCAGCTCCCAGGGGGCGGCGCCCGGGTGCGGTGCCCACCGCAGGGGAAATTCGAGCTCGCTGGCCACGGGACCCCTGAGCTGGGGGGTTAGATGCCGGAATCTTGGCGCTGACGGAGGCTGGCAGCCAAGGGGAACTGGGAGAAGAGTCCAGAGAATTCTGTAGCTGGAGGACTCCTGGGTCCAAAGCAAAGCGAGGCCCCCGGGCTGGAGAGGGCGCGGCGCTGCCGCCCGCCTCCGGGTCTGAGCAAGCGCTTCTGAGGCTGCTAATCGGGGGCGGGGATGTGTGTGTGTGTGTGTGTGTGTGTGTGTGTGCGGGGGGGGGGCTGGGCCAGCAGCCCTCCCCTGCCCCCTCCAGGAAGTAGCCCCAGTGCCACGGGGCTTGGAGATCACCCCAACACAAGCTGCCAGGGAAGCAGTAGACCGCACCTTCTTCCTCCCTATTGAGAAGTGAGACATGCACAGAGGGTGGGCCAAGGGTCCGTTTTATTGCGTTACAGCTGTGGTTGGAAGGACCCGGGGACTGGGTGGCGGCGTGGTCAGGCGCGGGAGGCAGCCAAGCCCAAGGAGAGGAGCTGAGGGACAAGTCGGAGCCGGGGGAGCGGGGCGCTGGCGGCCCAGGATCTCTGCCCACCTTTGTCCACCCCCGGCGCCCTCCTCTGTTCACGGCTTGAATTCCAGCCCCAGCGGAGCCTGTGTTGGCCGCCCGCGGGTCCCTAGCCCAAGTTCGAGTTCCCGGCATCAGGGACAGAGGTTCGGAGGCCAGCTCCGGGCCGGGGGATCCCTGGATTCCCGGCGCCGCCAGGCTGCCGGGTGCAGCTGGTGACGCGGACTCACTCTGTCTCTGAGGCTCTCTTACCCCCTCTCAGCAGGACACCCAGAGAAGGAAACAGTGCTATCAGAAGCAGCTGGAACTGGGGCCTTTCAAATAAAAAACTCAAAGTGCAAAACAGCAGAAAACAGGAAGGGTGTGCAGAAATAGCTGGAAAATACCTCCGGGTTAGAATCCAGAAAGGCCTGGCCTCAACTGGCCAGATTCTCTGGCTGGACGGCCCAGGTTCTCACCCCAGCTGGGGGCTGGGGGCGGAGCCTGCCAAACAGCAAACTCCTCTACAAAGCCTAGGAACCAGCGCGAGAGGGAGGCAGGCTCACTAGGGCGCACGGTGGAAGCACCCTGGGGGGTGGGGGTCATTGTACATTCATTTCCTGGGTAGGGTCTCTCCTTATTGCATAAAGAGGTTGCGGTGGGGCAGGGCTGGAGAGGCAGAACAAGCCAAGAAACACGCGATCTGGACTCAAGTGTCCTGGAGGCCCCAGGAGGAAGAGAATGAAAGGAAGGAGAGGACCTAGAGGTGCGGAAGGCTGAGTCCGCGGTAAGCTTGCGCGAAATCACCTGACTCAAGACCGGGCAACTGCTCTCCCGGCTGGGAGCCTGCGGGTCTATCGCTCTTGCAGCCACGAGGGGCAGACGGGAGAAGCTGGGGCGTTTAGCTAGTGTTCAGCCTGGCCCCTACAGGCTGAGCCACCTGTGAGAGGACCAGTGCAAACTCTCCAAGCAAGAGGCTCCCCCAAATCTGCCGGCTCAGCTCAGGGCACGGCGCTTGAGGGTGCTAACAGGCAAGACGGCAGATATAAAGGTAAAGGGGAGAGGAGGCAAAATCCACATGGGGTGAGCAGAGTGGTGGGTGCCAAGAGACCAGGCAGGGCGGGGCTTGTCTGTTTCTGGGCGGGCTTGTCTATCTAGAGGCGTGGTTTATCTGTTTCTGGGCGGGCTTGTCTATCTAGAGGCGTGGTTTATCTGTTTCTGGGCGGGGGCTTGTCTATCTAGGGGCGTGGTTTATCTGTTTCTGGGCGGGCTTGTTTATTTAGGGGCGTGGCTTGTCTGTTTCTGGGCTGACCTTGTTTTATTTTGGGGCGGGGTTTGTTATTTGTGGGCGGGGATTGCCTATTTCTGAGCGGGACTCTTTGGAAGGGGTGGGTCTAAGTACTGTTCTCAGATGTTCTCCAGCTGATACACCAGTGTAACCCTTGACGAGCTTCAGCTCCAAACCGACCAGGCAGAAGTCAATCAGCTGTGACCACAACTGGGGCTGGCACATGATGTTGAGGCCGGCGAGGTGCGGGGCCTGGCGCTACAGGTGCCAGAGAAGATGGCTCTGCACCTGGCGCACCATCGCTGCCTAAGGTGTCGGTGTTGGGGCAGCGACACGTGCGGTCCGGGCTGTGCGTGAAGACGCATGGACACAGGCGGCTAGCCACTGTAGGTAAGCCCTTGGTGGCCAGCTGCAGCAGCTTGCTCTCGCCCCCAGTCCTGGATGATGGTTCTGCCTGGAAGCACGTGCTGCTTGCACGGTGGGCGAAAGCAGGATGCGAGCCACGTCCCTGCCTTCTCTCTGGCTTCGTGCGCAGCCATGAGAAGGATGCCGGAGGCTGCAACACGGTCAGTCGCAGGCCCAGCACTGTGGGGGAAGGCTGGGGGCGGGGCTCTAGATAGTCACTCTCGCCTTTGCACACCTCGGGTTCCCACCCAGCTCCTTGGAAGATCAGACTTGAGAAGGATGGTAGAGTGGGGTGTTGAGGAGTCAGGGGCAAGCCTCAGACTTGGATCCCCCGAAGAGGTGAGATCTGTATGGAGCAGTGTCCAGAGAGGGGCAGGAGACAGGCGCGTCCAGGGGGCAGGCGGGGACAGGATGCAACAGTCCAGGGGGCAGCAGGGGAGGAAGGCAGGGGTCTGGAGGAGCTTGGGTTCCTGGGGACTCTGCTGGAAGTCAGAAGCTTTTTGTCTCTGGGTTTAAGGGTTTAGATAAGGGCTGGGAGTCCAGGGCATAGCTCAGCAGGGCCCAGTTTGCTAGCGGTGGCGGAGAAGGAGCCAGTAATTGTCTGGACTGGAAGAGGACACTGGCAAGACCCCCGGGACAGGCCTGACCCTCCGAGCTCCCGCCCTCTCACCTACTTGGTGTTCAGGAGATATTTCTTCAGCTCTCGGATGCCCATAGGATCTTCCCGGGTGAACCACACCACCTTGACCCCGGGGTGCTGTCCCTGAACCAGCAGCGAGAAGCTCTGCAGCAGCCACGCCCTTGCCGCGCCCCGGGGCTCTCGGCGCAGCCCTCCACTAGGTCGGTCTCGTGCATGGACTCCAGAGCTATCGAGACCATTAGGGGCCCCTCCCTTAGCTCCAGGGCGCTCAGGGCTCGCCTTCTCCCTTTTCTGAGCACTTGGATTCCAGATTCCAGAGCAGACAGAACGATCATTGCGGGGGCTCTCTTCCACCTCTGCTAATGTCTCCAGCTCCGGCAGACACGCCCACTTACCTTGGCTCCACCCCCAGGGGCTGGCCACGCCCTGATCCTGCGGCGGCCCCGCTGCCTCTTCCCTTGGTGCTGGACCCGGTCTCCTAGAGGCCCCCGCTCTCCAGGTCCTCTTTGTGTTCGGTGTACAGGGGTGGGCTCCCAGCCCCAGCCTGGCCCCCTCTAGAGTACTGGGCCCCTGCCCAGGAACTCATCCTCGCTGCCCCCTCCCTCGGCTTCCTCAGCTTCCCGCGCGCCCTGCAATGTGTTCCCAAAGCGCGCCTGGGCTCCTCTGGCTCTGGGCCAGGGCTGGGGGGACACTCTCTTCCTCTCATTCCTGGGCTCCAAGCACCCTTTTCAGCTGGGCCCTGCCCACCCAGTGCTCACACTCGGTGGGTACACTGCGGGTTCGGGGCCAGCTGTGGTAGCGGCGAGGAAGGCAGTCCAGGACGTTGTAGATGTGACCAGATGTGGTCAGCACCACCTCAAAAATCCTTCTGTGACCACCACGACGTCCAACGGCTCAGACTCTGCCCGGGCCCTGACTCTGACCGGGACTCGGTCCCAGGCCCGACTCGGTCCCAATCTGGCCCTGGCTGGGCCCTGGCCTCCTATAGCAGCTGGGCTGCGGGTGATGCTTCTGACGCTTGTGGGTGTGGGACCTCTGGGTGGGCTTCCCGCTTCATCCCTCTGCAGAAAAGAGAGAACCCAGTATGGAGAGCAGAGCCCCTGCCCCCAGAACTGACCCCCGCCCAAACAACCCTTCCACTGGCCCCCAGCACAGATACCCCCTCTCCTCCTCTCTCCTCAGCACAGAAACCCCTCTCCTCAGCACAGACACCCCCTCTCAACACAGATACCCCCCTCTCCTCAGCACAGACACCCCCTCTCCTCAGCACAGACACCCCCTCCTCAGCACAGACACCCCCTCCTCAGCACAGATACCCCCTCCTCAGCACAGACACCCCCTCTCCTCAGCACAGACACCCCCTCTCCTCAGCACAGACACCCCTCCTCAGCACAGACACCCCTCCTCAGCACAGATACCCCCTCTCCTCAGCACAGACACCCCCTCTCCTCAGCACAGACACCCCCTCTCCTCAGCACAGACACCCTCCTCAGCACA
>JAJIBD010014089.1:0-29653 GCA_021461705.1 Cryptotis parvus
AGCCAACCCCATTAGAAAATGAGAAGAGATGAACTGAAACTTTGACAAGGGAGAAATTCGAATGGCCAAAAGGCATATGAAAAATGGTCATCACAGTAATCATCAGAGAGATGCAAATCAAAACAACAATGAGATATCACCTCACACCACAGAGACTGGCCCATATTCAAAAGGGTAAAAGCAACAAGTGCTGGCATGGATGTGGGAAAAGGGGGACTCTCATACATTGTTGGTGGGAATGTCGACTTGTACAACCTTTCTGGAAACAATATGGATATTCCTCCGAAGACTAGAAATTGAGCTCCCTTTTGACCCAGCCATACCACTCCTGGGAATATACCCTGGGAAGCCAAAAACCCACAGCAGAAACACAATCCTTACTTTTACTTTCTAGCAACACTATTCACAATAGCCAGAATATGGAAAAAACCAGTATGCCCGAGAACTGATGACTGGATAAAGAAACAGTGGTACATCTTCACAATGGAATACTATGCAGCTGTTAGGAAAAATGAGTTTATGAAATTTGTCTATAAATGGATGAACATGGAAAGAATCATGTTGAGTGAAATTAGTCAGAAGAGAGAGATAGAGAATGACTGCATTTATTTGCATGACATAAATATACCAGGTGATCTTACCAAAAGTGGAAATTACCACAAGCGTGTGGGAGTCAGAGGTTAGGTAAGATAGAGAAGGGAACATGTGTGAATAAATGTCAAAAGGTCTGATACCAACATAGAACTGAGCATTAAATCACTGTATCACTGTCTTCCCGTTCATCTTCGATTTGCTCAAGTAAGCACCAAGTAACATCTCCATATGACTTGTCTCATGCAAGTAGAGTCCAAGGGAACCTGCTTGCTCCAGGAACATAAAGAACCTCAAACCATTCCCTCAGGTCATGGGAATGAGGTCTATAATTGTTACTGGTATTTGGCATATCAAATACCACACAGGTAGCTTGCCAGGCTCTGCCATGCGGGTAGCATACTCTTGTAGTCATCTCAAAATCCAGCATTTATTGATGAACCACGCGCCGCAGAGTGGCCGCACAAGCCGGGCTGTGATAGGCTGGTCTGCTGGGTGGAGTTCTGACAAGGAGGAAGTCCAGATGTGGAAAATGGAGGTCCTCATGGAGTGGGGGTCGTCTGGCTTGTTGTGAGGCACTGCTGGGCCGGATTAAAAAAGACTGCAGCAGCGTGGATCTCGATGAGCCGGGCTGTGATAGGCTGGTCTGCTGGGTGGAGTTCTGACGAGGAAGAAGTCCAGATGTGGAAAAAGGAGGTCCTTATGGAGTCGGGGGTCGTCTGGCTTGTTGTGAGGCTCTGCTGGGGTGGCGGGCCAGGGCTAGAATCTGCCATCCCTCCCGGGCACCTCATGAGCGGCTGGGCACAGTGATAGCCAGTAGCAGGTCTGCCCCATGTCTGTCTCATGGGAGATAGAGCATTAAATATAGAGCATTAAATGCAGCCAAAAAGACAGAGCATTAAATACAGGCAAAAAAAAAATGCAAATGATGGCTTCTAAGTGTATGTAGTGTAACCCACAATGTGTAGGAGAAGGAAGAGAGAGAGAGGGAGAGAGAGAGAGGGAGATAAAGAACCTGCCATTTAGGCAGGCCGTGGTAGGGGGAGGGGAATTGGGGACATGGGTGGTGGGAGAAGGGCACTGGTGGAGGCGGGGTGCTGGAACACTGTGTGACCGAAACCTCCAAACTGAACAACGTTGTAACTGTATATCTCACAATGGTATAATAAAATTTTTAAAAAAAGAAACAACAAAAATATCAATATACAAAAATTCATGGCATCCTTATATGCAACAAAAGAAGAGGAAATAAGAAAACACTGTGTCCAAAAGAATTAAATGTCTAGAAAATACCAATGGTATTAGAAACACAATGAATCATAAGGTGCTTTGAACAGCTAAAGTAATCCTCAAAAACTACCAAACTAGAGGCAATCATGTTAACCGGATTTAAACTGTATTATTGAGAAACTAATAAAAATTTTATGTATTGAAATAAAAAATAGACATGATCAATGGAACACAAATGAAAACTCAGAAATAAACCAAGATATATAGTGGCAATTAATCATCAAGAAAAGAAGCCATGATCATTCAATGGAAAAATAAAATGTCTTTTCAACAAATGGTAAAAAGAAAACTGGACAGCCACATACAATAGGATGACACTGAATTATGCTCTCTAATCCTTTAATAATAATAAATTCAAAATGGATTCAAATTGGATAAGTATATAGGTTATCATCTATATCTTCAGGTCTTTAATCCATTTTGAATCATTTGTTATAGCAACATTAGAATATTTTAGGGGACTGTACCCTACAGGATGCAAAAATAAAAGCAAAGATAAACTTGGATTATACTGAATTGAAAAGCTTTTTCACAGCAACAGAAAATATACATAAAATACAAAGACAGGCTACTTAATGGAAGAAGGTATCATACACCATACATCAGATAAGGGATTGATCTTTAAGGTACATAAAATTCATACAACTTAAAAAAAAATCAAAGAACCAACTCAAAACTGAGCAGAAGATTTGAAAAGACATTTCTTCAAAGCAATGCTATACTGTCAGAAAAATGAAGTCATGGAATTTACCTGCAAATGGATTATCATGGTGAGTGAAATTAGTCAGAAGGAAAAGGACAGATATAGAATGACTGCATTCATTAATGGGATATAAATATATATTAGTGTTCTAATAATTTAGGGAAATAGTAGCCCCAGAGTAGAACTCAACAATGAATGTACACAAAGGGATTTACAAGATAAACCCTAAATGTCTATAGGGCAAGCCACAATGTGGAAGAGAAAGAGAGCGAGAGAGAGAGAGAAGGAAAAGTACCTGCTATAGAGGCAGGCTGGGGGAAGTGGGAGGGAATTTGGGGACATTGGTGGTGGGAACAGGGCACTGGTGGAGGGATGGGTGATGGAACAATGTATGACTGAAATCCAATCATGAACATCTTTGTAATTATATATCTTATGGTAATATAAGAAAAATTAAAAAACAAAATTGTGAACAAATACGCTGCTTTGAAATAAAGCATAACTGCAATGTGGGGAAAAAAAGCATAGCTGCAAAAGTCCACCAGCAACGTTACTGGACAGTAGGGAAGAGCAAAAAGCAGAGCATACCAGGACAGCACCCCAAGCCCGTGAGGACAACACCACAATGAGAAAAAGGAAGCTCTGTGGGGGCTGGGGAGAGGACACTTGACTGCACAGGGCCAGTGTGGACTCGATCCCAACACCCCGTTAGTGCCCCAAACCTCACCAGGAGTGATCTGAGCATAAAGCAAGGGAGTAAATCCTGAGCACCACCGTGGCCCACTGCCCCTTCTGCCCCAAAGGAACCTTCATATATAGTGAGAAAATGGAAATTGGTGCAGCTTCCTCAAGAAGCTAAAAATGATCTGCAATCTACTTCTGGGTACAGACCTAAGACGTGAAAAGTGTGCTGGATTGACAATTAATCCGTGAGATAAGGTGCTTGCGTAACACACGGCCAACCCCACTTGGAGCCCCACCATGCAGGAGTTATCCCTGAGCACAGAACCAGGGGTAATCCCTGAGCACAGCAAGATGTGCCCCCAAAAATGGAAAGGGAGAAGATATGAAAGGATTAAAATGCAAAGTCATATCCATTCCATTGCATTATTTACAACAGCTAACATATGGAAACAACTGAATGTCCATCCATAGACTGCATAGCAAGGTGGTAGAAATAGAAGCAACAGCATTATTCAGTTAAGAAAAATGCAAAACTTTGCCATTTTCATCAAAAAATGGAAGCAATTATGCAACTAACTCAGAAGGAAAAAGAAGGAAAAAAGATTTAAGCACAAGTGCAAAAAAAATTAAAAAAATAATATGAACACCACAAAACAAAATAAAAATGAACCAGTGGACACGCAACAGGACTAAGGTGACCAGAAGGGAGGAGGCTGGAGGACAATGGGGTGGCCTGGGCAGCTGATCCCAAAGTGACCCAAAGCCACTGAAACTCGGGGACCGTGTTAACAGAGAGGAAAGGAGTGTGGGTGTGAGTCCGAGTGCCTATTCCCGGGACACAACCATTAAAGCATTTCTGTATGGACTGAACGAAGGCCAGGCCCAGCTGAGATGGGAGGAGCACAGAGAATTATTGAGAATAATAGGGGGGCACCACCGGTTACAAATCCTAAGGAAAAACATTCAATCAAAAAAAAGTCAAATTGAAAAACCCATAAAGGGGGTTGTAGACACGTACATTTCTTTCTGAAAAATAAGGAGCAGAGCCAGTTTCCTCTCTAGATGCACTACTTGGTACATTCTCCTTCCCTGAGTCCTGTCATAGCTTCCCAAAGCCCTAGAGAATGAATTCACACCATCTCTATAAATATTGTCATCTTCAAATAGTGTTTGTTTCTTTATACCTAGATCTTTGGAAAGAAGACCATAGCAAGGGAGTGTTATGGAGAAAGGTAACCAAAGAAAAGAACTCCTTTGATCTGGAAAATTCCTCATAATTACTCCAGACTATATAGAGTTCAGCGTTCAGGGGTGGATGGTGTTCTTTTCCCCCTCAATTAAAAATGACAGCTTTGGAGCTTTGGAGCTGACCCCTCCTTAAGAAACTGTGAATACTGTGGTACAGTATCAGTCAAATACAGCACAGTATTCCCAGTACTTAAGTATCAGTCAAATACAGCACAGTATTCCCTGTATTTGACTGATAAACTGAATTCCCATTTCTCTCAGAAATACCGTCACATGTTGAAAGCTGGGTGCCTCAGTGGGTTTAATAAGACTGTTTCAGAGAGTTCTGTTCGGTGAATAAATGGGACAGTGGCATTGCATAATAATGTTAATCTAACTGGAAGCCCCCTCTAACAGTTTGTGAAAGAGAGCTACAGTAGCATCTCCTTCCTTTAAAGGGAAAAATAGGGTCAATGCCCAAGTGTTGAAAGTGATTCTTTTGTACGATCATCCATCTTAGTTTCTTCTAGAAACTGAGGAAACAAGCAAGTCTTTCTTGAGTCCGAGCATTATTTACAATTTAGCTTTGCCTGTAAAATCAAGTACCACTGTATTTTAGTATCTCCTTGGCTTTGGGTCTACTTTCCTTAGACTAGAATTCTTTGGGGAGAAGAGAAGTGCTATATTAGCATCTTCAAACTGTAAGATCAGATAGCTTTAAACCAAAAGTGCACTTGAGTGATGCATTTCATGGACACAAGTGGAAATAAAAAGCATGTGTTGGGTAGTTAACAGCATGGAAAGCATCGCAGCTTCTTTTGCTCTACAATTTACGCCCTGGAAGAGAAGGCAACGCTACACACGACATCACCTACGAGGTCAACAGGGCAGTTGGTAGGATGGTTCACAGGATGAGGAGTGGCAGTGCCAGCCAAGAACCAGGAAGAATGGAGGTCTTGGCAAAACCAGCATGAATGAATCACCCAGGGAAACAGCCCCAGGGCCCCATCAAGCCTTCAGCTGGACGCAGCTCCTACCACTCTTAAGAACCCTTGAGTTTGAAGAACTTACCAAGAGGCCAGAGTGGAAGCAAAGCAGGTCCACGTACCCAGCACACAGCTGGCCAGGTTCGAACCCCAGCATGCCGTAGCGTTCCCTGGGTCCCACCAGGAGTGAACACTGGGCAACACCCATCTGTGGCCCCAAACCAAAAATTAAAAGGTCCTCAACTAAAGTGGCCATTCTAAACTTTTAAGCCATAGAAATTATGAACTAATGATTCAAGTTACCAGGTCTACTGTAGCGCCAAAAAATTATTCTGCAATAAAATAACTGAAATTACATGTGTTTGGATACCAGCTTCTCTAATATATCCACCTATTACTAAAACAAAGACTCTAATTGCGTCTCACAAAAGTACATTTTCTCCCTTTCAAACATCTACTGCTCTCAGCCTGAAAGCACACTGGAGTTCAAAGCATGAAAATGAACTGCACTGACCAGTTGCTAGTCGGTAATGCTAGAATCATTGCTTAGCACCTGCCTGCCCTCCACCTATCACCCAAAGATACTAATTAATGCATGTATTTTTAATAATAATCAATGCTGGTACTGGAGTTACTCTTACACTTGCATGCACTTTTTAATCTACTTCTAGATATCTTTTCACAGCAGAAGTAGTTTCTTATGCATGTACACAGTTGCAAATATCCTGGTAGATCTAAACTTGCGAGGGTGATAATCCATATATGTTACTAAAATGAACTGTAATAACTGAAATAATCTACTGTCAACTTCAAAATTATAGGCTATGTTACAAAATTTCTAGGAAATGAGACTTCCAAAATCAGCAAGTGAATAAACTCAGAAATGGTAACAATTTCTAAAAATAATCCCTAAACAAGGGAATTTTTTAGAAAAAAAATTTTTCTAAAAAAGTCCCTAAACAAGGGGGTACTTAAATATACAGCTGTTGAAATTCTAACATGAATGTGCTATTCCTGGTAACATCAAGAGGTAATCTGATCAAAAGCTAATATACTTGCTTATACAGTGCTCTTCTCTAGAAACCTTTGTAAATTATTCTAAAAGCAAATAATATATTCAATACTGATATAGTCGCTGCATTTTGAACATAAATCCAGCATGAAATAAAGTGAGCTTGGGGACACAGGTCAGAGGCTGGACACCTGCTGCATGCACTTGGGCCTGAGGTCAAACATAAGCACAACCTGAACCTCTGAGCATCACCAGCTTGGCCCTGAAGGCTCCCCAGGCATGTCTGAGACAGGCTTGATGGCCCCAGTACCCACAAGTTTGAGCCTAGGTCTGGACTGTTGGGTCCCAGCACTGAACCTCCCCTGCCCTGCTGAGGGTCACCTGGACTGACCTTGGGCCCTGGGGCCCTTATTGGGAGGTTCCCCCACCTCCAAATAACAGCACATCTGTGAGGAGAAACAATGTTCAGATGCTGCAAAACCTTTAGTAGGTGAAATTTCTATTTCATCAAATGTTCACAAACTGTTCTTCTAGTAAAAGTGCTATGATGAACTGTTGCTCTTTGATTTTTTTAAAGATTATATATAGAGTAATCAGTAGTTTTCTATGATTTGTTAGAACTGAACTTAGGAAATGAAAACTTAGAGAAGAAACCAAAAGCCAATTAAGATAAAAGAATAAAATATCAAGCTATTAGAAAACTATTATCTCTCAAATTTAGCCTCTATTCAGAATAATCTCAGATTATTATTATGTGGTAAAAGAATCACAGGGTCCTGGCCAATGAACCCCTCCTCCTTTGAAATGCAAAAATCAGTTCAAAATAAAGCATCAGACTGACTTCCATGTATATATGTAAATAAAAACTAAAACCCAAGGGTACCAGAAGTATAGAATATAGAAAACCCTGTTATGATTTCCAAAATGCAGCAAATTTGAGGATAAAGGTCACAATTAGTGTATCAGTTATTTAAGATAGTTTTGTTACTATGAGAAACACACGCATGTGCGCACACACACACGCACAAACACTCAGAGCAATGCCTGAGCACCAGCTCACCAGCTCCTGTGTGCGCAGGGAGGCCTATTTTTGATCCTGAGCATGTTCAGGAGTGATTCCTCACCAGAATCAGCATCAGCTACTGAGCTCTGCCAGGTGTGATGCAAAAAATATAAAAACGGTGGTGGCGGTATCTGTGAGGGGAGGGAGAGACAGCACTGGGAGAGGGGGATGGCAGCACAAAGACAAGTAACCCCTGAGGGTCACAGCAACCAGAAAGATGTGTGGCCCAGTGACCATGTGAGCCCTGCAGCAATGCCTGCATGTACTGACCACGGGCCAGGTGAAACGTGACCCTCGCAAGCACATGTGAGAGCATGACAACAGAGGACAAGCCTCAGGGGGAACCATCACCTGCGCAGCACCACGGCCAACGTGTAGGATACTGTCATCAGATTCTGACCGGCTCACTGGTCATCAACAATGACGGGAAAGAACAGTCGAGAAGGAACATGGAACATTTGTTTAAAGAGCAGGAGACTGTGATAGGATGCAGGAGGGAACGACTCAGGGAAGTACCATGTACGGTGACATGCACAGAGGGCCCTATCTATAGCAGCGTATCCAGAACCCAAGTGCTCTACAGAAATGTTGAGGAGGCCATTGATTCTACAACCGTGTATCCAGGATCCGCGTGCTCTATAAAATGTTGATGGAGGGCATGTATCTTTACCAGTGTATCCAGAATCCGCGTGCTCTATAAAATGCTGATGGAGGGCATGTATCTCTATCAGTGTATCCAGAATCCGCGTGCTCTATAAAATGTTGATGGAGGGCATGTATCTCTATCAGTGTATCCAGAATCCGCGTGCTCTATAAAATGTTGATGGAGGGCATGTATCTTTACCAGTGTATCCAGAATCCGCGTGCTCTATAAAATGTTGATGGAGGGCATGTATCTTTACCAGTGTATCCAGAATCCGCGTGCTCTATAAAATGTTGATGGAGGGCATGTATCTCTATCAGTGTATCCAGAATGCATGTGTTCTATAGAAATGAGAGGGGGCCATGTATCTACAGCCATGTATCCAGAATCTATGCATTCTAAAGAAATGTTAAATGCTTTCGTGTGTGTGTTTTTAATGTTTAGAAACAGGACCAAAGACATAGTCCCGACAGTTGGCGCAAATGATCTGCACGCAGGAGGCCTCATTAGCGCCCAGTTCTCCATGGTTCCCAAGACCAGGCCACAAATAGCACTGACCATGGGCAGACAGAACCCCGAAGAGACGTTGGAGATTTTCATACTAAAAAGTACAAGAGTTTCCATTTTCCCTGCCATCATTCGCTGAAGATATTCTGCATCTAAGAACACTAAAGTATAGAAATCAATAAATTTTTATGTACACACCTAAAAATCTAAATGACTATAACCTCAATTATGGTGCAAAAAATTATCGCTTACCACTAACTCTTGTATCCAGAGCTTCCTCACTCTCATTTCCACAAATTCGTAGTTTCTGTTTGATTTCTTAATTTTTTTATTGAGTCACTGCCGGATACCATGCCTGGGTTTCTCAAACAATGTTCTAACACCAGTACCATGCCTAGGTTTCTCATACAATGTTCTAACACCAGACCGCCTGGGTCCATACGACAACACCAGACCATGCCGGTTCCACAGTCCTAACACCAGTACCAGCCTGGGTTTCTCATACAGTGTTCTAACACCAGTACCATGCCTGGGTTTCTCATACGATGTTCTAACACCAGTACCATGCCTGGGTTTCTCATACAATGTTCTAACACCAATACCATGCCTGGGTTTCTCATACAGTGTTCTAACACCAGTACCATGCCTGGGTTTCTCATACAGTGTTCTAACACCAGTACCATGCCTGGGTTTCTCATACAGTGTTCTAACACCAGTACCAAGCCTGGGTTTCTCATACAGTGTTCTAACACCAGTACCATGCCTGGGTTTCTCATACAGTGTTCTAACACCAGTACCATGCCTGGGTTTCTCATACAGTGTTCTAACACCAGTACCATGCCTGGGTTTCTCATACAGTGTTCTAACACCAGTACCATGCCTGGGTTTCTCATACGATGTTCTAACACCAGTACCATGCCTGGGTTTCTCATACAGTGTTCTAACACCAGTACCATGCCTGGGTTTCTCATACAATGTTCTAACACCAGTAATAGGTTTCTACACATGTTCTAACACCAGTACCATGCCTGGGTTTCTCACACAGTGTTCTAACACCAGTACCATGCCTGGGTTTCTCATACGATGTTCTAACACCAGTACCATGCCTGGGTTTCTCACACAATGTTCTAACACCAGTACCATGCCTGGGTTTCTCACACAGTGTTCTAACACCAGTACCATGCCTGGGTTTCTCATACAGTGTTCTAACACCAGTACCATGCCTGGGTTTCTCATACAATGTTCTAACACCAGTACCATGCCTGGGTTTCTCACACAGTGTTCTAACACCAGTACCATGCCTGGGTTTCTCATACAGTGTTCTAACACCAGTACCATGCCTGGGTTTCTCAACAGTGTCTAACACAACACCTTCACACTAAACCAGTACCATGCCTGGTTTCTCAACATGTTCTACAAAATTCTGACACCACCACTCACACACACACAACCAGAAAATCGTCTAACACCAGTACCATGCCTGGGTTTCTCATACAGTGTTCTAACACCAGTACCATGCCTGGGTTTCTCACACAGTGTTCTAACACCAGTACCATGCCTGGGTTTCTCATACAGTGTTCTAACACCAGTACCATGCCTGGGTTTCTCATACAGTGTTCTAACACCAGTACCATGCCTGGGTTTCTCACACAGTGTTCTAACACCAGTACCATGCCTGGGTTTCTCATACAGTGTTCTAACACCAGTACCATGCCTGGGTTTCTCATACAGTGTTCTAACACCAGTACCATGCCTGGGTTTCTCATACAGTGTTCTAACACCAGTACCATGCCTGGGTTTCTCATACAGTGTTCTAACACCAGTACCATGCCTGGGTTTCTCATACAGTGTTCTAACACCAGTACCATGCCTGGGTTTCTCATACCATGTTCTAACACCAGTCCTCTCTAGTGCACACTCCCACCACTACCATCAATGTCCCAGACACCCCCCAGACTGCCTCTATGGAAAGCAATTTTCCCTCATTTGTTCCTTTACCCACTTTCAGCACTTAGTTCTTGTCCAGAGTGACCATTTTCAGCTGTCACTGTCATAGTGGTCCCTTCTCTATCCAACTGCACGCCTTCGTGCCCCACCCCGATCTGAAGCAGGCTTCTAACCATGGGCCAGTCCTCCTGGCCGTCGTTTCTACTGTCCTTGGGTATTAGTCTCATACTATTTGTTTTAATATCCCACAAAAGAGTGAGCTCATTCTATATCTGTCCCTCTCTAGCTATAGCCAGAATTGGAAAAACCCGAGTATCCAAGAGCAGGTGCTTGGATAAAGAAACTATCTACACAATGGAATATCACGCAGCCACCAGGAAAAAGTAATGAAATTCACTTATCACTGTATGATCATGAAGAGTAAGTAACATGTTGAGTGAAATGAGTCATTTCTCCTGTTTTAAACTTCAAACAAGTAAAATCATGCAGTAAACACTTGTGTCCTGCTACCTTTGCTCAAATGTTTCTGCAACCCATGTTATTACAACATGCACGCTTGCAGCACATGGCCTGAGTTCTAGGTCACGGTATAGGTCTAGGTTAAGCTATAATACATAGTTTTACAGAATGAAACAGCTTACATTATCAGCATGTAAGTCTGTGGACTTCTTAATCCTAACAACACTTGATACCAACACACGCTTCAGTTTCGGTCATTCTGGTAGGGTATATATTGTGTACATTGTGTGACATTTTTCTCAGCAGCACACCTGTGTGTATTGGCTTTTGTTTCTTTTTCTTTTGAAAACTACCTTATGCGGGAGGGGGTTAGGGGGTAAGCCACACTAGGTTGTGCTCAGAGTTTCCTCGACTCTGCTCATGGGTTATTCCTAGCAGTGCTTGGGGATCCCCTGTGTTGCCAGGGACTGAACAAGAGTTAGCAGTGTGCGAGGCCTTACCTGTTTTTGCTACTTTTGAAAACCTTTTCCTCTTTGATTTGAAGCATTAATTAGGTTTTCGGTGCACAAATCTTTTGGTCAATTTATTGCCCATATTCTAGCAAAGACTGTGCCTTGCCTCTTTTGTTAAACAAAAATTTCATTTGGGGGCTACAGCGATAAAAGCAGGATTAAGGCACTTGTCTTTCCCTGAGTGAGAATTTCTGGGATGGGCCCCAGAACTCTGCCACACAGCTTGGGATGCCTCTCTTCCTTCCAAACTGTTCCCCCAAAAATCCACCCTTTGTTCTTAAACTAACTCTGTGCTGGTCACAATATAATATGCTACTTGTATATTACAGGACTATTGTGAGATCTACATTCATGAAAAATAATGACCTATTGTTGGATGACAGGCTTAGCAAGCCTGGGAGCTTGGCTGTTTTACCCACTAACAGCTTAATCTACTTCACTATCTTCCGGTATATCATCATTTGCTAGAGCGGGCACCAGTAATATCTCCATATGTCCTGTATCATGCTAGTAGAACCCAAATGCATCCGCTTGCTCCAGGAACATAAAGAGCCTCAAACCATTATATTAGGTCACGGGAATTAATTAATATAAATATTACTGGTATTTGGCATATCAAATACAACACGAGCAGCTTGCCAGGTTTGCCGTGCGAGTGACTTACTTAATCTACTTACAGGTTCTTAAGCCAAGGTTCATTCTAAAGAGATCTCTCTTCTATATAAACACTGCTAGAGGGTGTGGCAGTTACAGAAGTCATCTTTGAGAGCTTTGCTCTTTTACCCACTTACAGCTTAATCTATTTACATGTTCTTAAGTCAAGGTTCATTTTAATGAGATCTCTCTTCTATGTAAACACTGATAGAGGGTGTGGCAGTTACAGAAGTCACCTTGACTTATTAAACATCTACTAAGACTTCTATGTTATCTAGATTGGGCACAGCTCCTCTTTATACCCACTCCACCCAGTGTGGGACAGTTAGAATTTACCAGGAGACTACCACCCTGGCAGACTATCTTTAAGATTATAGGAAGGATCATACTAGTTTGCCCTCATGCAGGCGAGCGTGACCCTTTCAGTATATGGAGAACAAGATACTCAGAATTACCCTGGTGCAGATACTAAGTAAGAAGGACCTTGTAGGTACCATCTAGATTACATGAAGCCCATGAAATTAAGATGTATTACTTTATATCAGCCCCCTCTCTCTCTCCAGTGTTTTACATAAGAGAGAATCTCTGTAGAAGGGATTAGTCTTTGGTGTAATCTTTTGTTTGTACTGTAATAGGGTGTGGCACTTCTTTGATGACAGGACACTCCCTGTCAACAGACAGGATTACTTTGGTGTATATAAGGGACTGACTTGAGGCCCTCTTTTCTTCCCCTTCTTTTGGGTAGGACTCCTCTCCGGTGAGATCCTCTCTCCTTGGTGGTAGACTTGGGCTCTCTGGTATGAACTCAGTTCTGACCAGAGCTAGAGTTCTTCGTTATATTGGATTGCAGTGGTAGAGCTTTTGTACTATTAAAAGCCTTTTTGGAACTGCGCCAGACTCGTGAGCTTTCATCCGTTCTCCGGAGGCCTAGAAGGTAGAAGAGAACTTCTGTCCTGATACTGTCGGGGACCCCAGCGGCTCCCCGATAACCCATAGCATTTTATTGTATTCTATTAAGGTTTGTCTATCAAAATTGTACATCATAAAGTGTTCTTGGAAAGCTTTCATTTTTCTTAAAAGTTTGTAACTCTTAAGAAACACTGCCTTTGTTCAGAAGTCTGGAAGCATTAATGTGAGGCTATCTGGGTCAGATTTCTGTGTGGGAGTTTTTAATGAAATCAATTTATTTATATAAACAAAATTCATGTTACCTTGCTTTTCTCATGTTTCAATATATGTTTTTCAAGAATCATGATATTTTATTCAAGTTATCAAATGTATAAACTAAACTGTTCAGAATTCTTAACAGTATCTGTAGGGTCTGTAGTGATGCCTCCTTTATTTCTTCATGCACGGTTTCATTGATTTGTAGTTTTTCCCTTTTTTTCTTCTATCAGTTCATTAAAGCTCCATTGTTTTTAAAAGTTTGCAGCAAAATTGGACACATTTCTATCCCATTGGTTTCTACTATTAACGTTACCATTTGCTTCTTTCTACTTTATTGGATTTATTTCATTGTTCTTTTTTGTTATAAACTACTGATTCTCAACCTTTTGTCTTTTTTAACATATGCATGTGAAATTATAAAGTGCTTTCAAAGTCTAGTCCACTTCAATTGTAGTCCACAAGTTCAGATAAAAGTCTTGTTGTATCCAAGATAATGTTTTTCTATTTTCTACTGTAACTTTGTTTTTGATCATGAATTGTTTAGCAACAACCTGCTAATTTCCAAACATTTGGAGCCTTTTCTGATATGGAATTATGAATAATTCCACAACAGTCTGAAAACCTACACTGTATAATTTTGTTCTGTTTAAATTTGATACTTGTTAAGAACCTGAATGTTTTGACAAATATCCCATTGCTCAGTAATGATCAGGCAGTGTTCTATACTATCATTCATGTTTTAAATACAATGTTCTATAAATGTCTACTGTATTGAGTAAATTCTATAATTTTCTACTGCCTTCTATATTGTACAGTATTAATAGAGTCCTATCAGTTTCAGCTTTCTTTCACTTGCTGACAACATAACCACGTTTTACTTTTCACCTTATGATTGGTTTTGTTGGTATAGTTTTTATAAACAGAAAACAGATCATATTTATAAATGAGGGTTTAATCCATTTTACATGGAACAGAAAGTGTCAATACAGATGCCTGAAGTACCATGTTGCCATCATTTATCTGTCTGACGTGTTCGTTCATCCTGTAAATTCCTAGCTTGATTTCCTTGGAACAAATTATTTTCTTTTACTATTTCACTTGATCTACTAGTTTAACTGATACTCCTTTCAGTATATTTAGTGATATACTTGATCTACTAGTTTATCTGATACTCTTTTCAGTATAGTGATATGCTTGATCTACTAGTTTATCTGATACTCCTTTCAGTATAGTGGTTACGCCAAAAATGACAAAAAAGGCATACTCCCTTTATGATGGGTATTATTTACCTTCCTCTGAAAGAGTATTTCCTTCTTCCAGGCAATTATATTGCAGGTAAAGACAGTGCGATTTAGAAGAGTTCAGGAACAGAAATTGTAGATACTCTTAAAACTGATACCCACTCACAGGTTTGTCTTTGGATCTCCATAAGATGCTAAAGAAATAGTAAAAATAGCCAAGGACTCTGATGAGGTGATCATTCATTAGTGAAATGAAGTGGTTGACTCCCAATGGAAGAAAAGATCAAAATGTCACCAACCAAATCCTTCACATCTAAAGAAGCAAAGTCCTAGGGAGAGAGGGTTATGATCACTTTGGAAGTAAGCAGCATCTTGGTGTGCACGAATACTAGAAAACTGAATACTATTACTACCCTGACACTTAAAATGTAATAACTACCCTATCACCTAAAATGTAATAAAATATACACATATTATATAAAAAATAAGCTTAGTATGTTATACTTTAAAAAAATGAATGAAAATCTTAAAGTATAGGCAATAGGGTGCCCCACTGCCTTCCATTGTGGCTAGTGGCTGATAAATCTGATAAAAAAAATTAATAAAATCAACAGAAATAAGGAATAAACTTATGAATTCTTTAAAAAGAACTAGTCAATAAAAAATAAATGAATTTTAAGACATGTCATGAGAATCAGATTTTAAAGAGGAAAATAAAAAGGAGGATAGGGGAAGAAATAAACTAAGTCTCTAAGAATTACAGAGCTTAACAGAAGTCACTTGACCATTTGATCATTTGACAACCTGTTATTTGTGGATTTGCTCAAGTGGGCACCAGTAACGTTTCCATTTAACACTATCACATGACGTAGCCCAATGTCATCTGTTTGCTCCAGGAATACAAAGAGTCTCAAACTGTTCAGGGTCTTGACAAAGAAGTCTCACCATCTTGTAGGTCAGCAGCCACATGATCTTTTGACATCCCGCGGGATCCAGTAGGTAACAGCTCTAGTTCAGCGGTCATCTCCAAGTTGCATTACATGTCCAACCCATCTGATTTTCGATGTCTTGGCAAACGAGACAGCATCCCTGACTCTATATCATCTCCAGATTCCTTCTCTCACTTGAGAGAGGCGTGATATATCAAGCACAGCTCTTTCAATTCCTCTTTGGGAGACCCAAATAGCATTCTCATCCTGCTTTTATAGGGTCCAAGTCCTGCTTTCATAGGGTCCAAGTCTCTGAGGAGTATGTTAATACAGGGAGAATGGTGGAGTCGAAAAGATGTGCCCAGAGCCGGAGGTTCTTTGTCCTTTTAGCTATTTTTTCGATACTCTTGAAGGCATTCCATGCTGCTCTCTTCTTCCTGCGTAGCTCAGGTGCTAGGTCGCTCAAAAACAATAGATCTCATCCCCTGACCCCAAAATAGCCCTACATACGAAAACCGTAACATAAGTATCAAAGGTAAAACTGGAATTCCTCAAATAAAGGTACATCTCAGACTAAAACAACTCTGTGAGAATTTTCCAAATATGAAGTGAAATATTAGATCAGGCTTCTTCCACTCTGGAGAAATCCATGTTCTCTCTTGAACACATATTTCTTTCTCTCATAAGTTTCCTCCCCTCAGAAGCCAGTACACTCTCTCCCCACTCATGTGCCTCGAAATTTCTTTCAATAAGAATTATTTTGCTTCACTGAAGTTATAATAGATTATAAATATTAAGATACTTGGCAATTATCTAGGACATATCAGCAATTAGAAACAGAATAGAAATATTCTTAACTTGATCAAATGTTACTCTTCTTGTACTTACTGAAAGATCAAAAGCTTTCTGCCTATGTTCACACTGAAGGTTCCGGCCAGTGCAATAGGAGGTAAGGAGCTAGGTGGGTATAAGTAAGATTGTTTCATGATTACAAGTAACAAGATTATACACATGGAAAGTCAAAAGACTCTATGAAAAAGTTACTGAATAAATGAATTTACAAAATTACAGGATTCAGAATACTATTCAAAATTCAAACATATTTCTATAAGCTATCAGGGACAGGAAAACTGAAGAAAATCCTCATTTACAATGGTATCCAGATAATTACAATGTCACTTGTCACTTATCTTCCCGTTGTTCATCGATTTGCTGGAGCAGGCACCAGTAATGTCTCCATTCGTTTATTATTGTTATTGTTTTTGGCATATCGAATACACCACGGGTAGCTTGTCAGGTTCTGCCGTGGCTCTGGGCTCATCCCAGGTGCCCAGTGGGCTCAGTCTTTTTCTATGTTAGACCATTAACCATCCAGGGCCCACGGGGCAGAGCCCTGGGTGTAGACAAGCCTGTCTCCTGTCTGCCACCTGCCAATGCAGCCAGGCATAGCAGCCACACCTGCAACACCTCGAGGGGCAGGATACTTAGAATATAAATCTATATATGAGCAAATCTCTGTGCTGAAACTACAGAATGCTCATAAAGGACACAGAACAACTTAGTGGTGATATTCTGTGTTCGTGGAACCAGAGTCATTACTAAGATGTCAGTTCTTCCCAAGCTACTTGATAAATTCCATATAATCTAAATTAAAATCCCCTAGAATTAGAGGAAGTCAAACTAAGTGATGTGAAACAGGAGATAAACAGGTGATAATCTTACTCATATGCAAAGCTTAAAGAAACTAAGCAAAGCATGCAAGGAATTAGACAATCCACACAGAAAACAACCCTGAAATCTTCTCAGAAGAACTATGGTCTGAGGGAGCCAAGCTGGGAGTGGGAGGTGGGGGAAGGGACCACAAGCCAATGGTGGAGTACTCCTGGCACTGCAATGGTGGGCACAGTGAAACAGCACGAGGAGGAAGAAAGGAAGATAGTGGAGGACTTGGGGACTTTGGTAGTGGTAAAAATGGAGTAACTGGCATCAAAACCAAAAAATGTTAACTCTGAATTATCACTTCACTTGATCACTTGAATCCCGTTATTCATTGATTTGCTTGAGCAGGCACCAGTAACATTTCCATTTGACCCTATCACGTGCCAATGTAGCCCAATGGCATCTGGTTGCTTCAGGAATACGAAGAGCCTCAAACCGTTCATTCAGGGTCTTGATGAAGAAGTCTGACCATCTTGTAGGTGGGTGGCCATGTGATCTTTTGACATCCCGTGGGATCCAGTCGGTAATGGCTCTAGTCCAGCAGTCATCTCCAAATCGCATTACATGTCCAGCCCATCTGATTTTCAATTCCTTGGCAAATGAGACAGTGTACCTGATTCTGGAATAGCGATGGAGGTCAGAACTCCGGATTCCTTCTCTCACTTGAGTGAGGCGTGATATTCCAAGCATAGCTCTTTAGATTCCTCTCTGGGAGACCTGAATAGCATTCTCATCCTGCTTTCATAGGGCCCAGGTCTCTGAGGCGTATGTTAATGCAGGGAGAACGGTGGAGTCAAAGAGATGTGCCCGGAGCCGGAGTTTCTTTGTCTTTTTTAGCTATTTCTTCGATGTTTTTGAAGGCATTCCATTCCGCTCTCTTTCTCCGGCACAGCTCAGGTTTTAGGTTGTTCATCATATTGACTTCTCAGCCTAGTATACATAACTGCTGCATTCAGAGATGTCTGTTCCACTGAGAGTGAATGGAGCCTTCAGAACTAGTTCATTTTTCATGAACATAGTTTTGTTCAGATTCAGCTGTAGACCTATCTGAACCCTGAACTATAATAAAAATAAATAAAACTTCAAGTTAAGATCCTATTGGAATTTTGGTAAAAAGAAGCCAAATGACTTCTAAAATACTGTGAAAAGGCAAAGAAATTAGAATAGCCAAAATTATTATGAAAAAAAAATTTTCATAAAATTTAACTGAAGTAGGGCCGAGCAATAGCCCAGCGGGTAGGGCGTTTGCCCCGGCATCCCATATGGTTCCTCAAGCACTGCCAGGAGTAATACCTGAGTGCAGAGCCAGGAGTAACCCCTGAGCGTTGCCGGGTGTGACCCAAAAAGCAAAAAAAAAAAAAAAAAAAAAATTGACTGGAGTACTCACTAAATGATATTAAGGTTTATTATAATGCAAAGGTCAAGAGTTGTCAAACTGACACATACAAAGATCAAAGAATTATCCTGAACAGACTCACATTAGTGGTGAACCAACTGATTTTCAAGCAAATTTCATTCAACAGAGAAGAGTATTTTCAACAAAAGGTGCAAGACTAGGGAGAGGAGCCTTCAGTCAGATCTCACAATAAATACAAAACGAACCCAATGAAAAGTATTTATCAACATAAATGCCTTGACTATAAAACTTACAGAATTAAACCTAAGAAAGTACTCAATTATGACTACAGCAAGCTTAGAGGCCCATCAAAATTAAAAATGTGCATATTCAACTTAAACAAAACGCAAAGTCCCTCCTTTTAGAAAGTTAAGTGGAAAATTTCAGATTACAATATGCCTGTGAGACGCCTGTGTGAGTGGAAAGACCAGGATTAGGTCTCTTACAACGCATTGCATTATGGGTCTAAAATGAGCACAAACACACAAAATCACATACAAAGAAAAGGGGCAAGTGACCCTAGAACGTTTTCAGAGAGTCAACAATAAGATAAAGGTCATTTATAATCATGGTGTGAAGACTATATACCTCTGGAAAAGACTGAAGGAACCAGATGCTAAGGACACCGAGCATCTGGAACTAAAGTGGGAAAGTTTGGCAGATTCACACTAAAACCAACAATTTCATTTTATAGTACTTACTCAAAACCTCATGAATGTTCATAGTAGCTTCACTAATACCAGTCACAAATATCTGTGAATTGTGGAATGGTCCAAAAACTATGTAAACCAACTTAGCTAAGACAGTCAGAAACCAGTTACAAACGCAAAAACACAGATGATCCTCAAAAACCCCATGCCAAGAAGAAAACAAAAGTCAGATTATGAAATTCTAGAAGAAATGAAACAAACTTATAGAGAAAAAAACGGAAGAGAAGTGGTTTCCTGAGACTAAAGGTAAAAAGTGAAAGTGTAGCAGGCAGTGTGGGGTTGCGTATGTATATTTCAATGCAAAGATGACTGCAAGGAAAACACTGCCATCGATGTGCACACACCAGAGCAGAAGTCGTGTATGTTTAAAAATCAATTTCATGTCAATTATCCTCGGTAACATTAACTCCTTAAAGGGATCTCCCTCCAGGGAATACAAAGTGGAGAATTCACTTACGGTGATGCCTTTATACAGTTGTCTAAAAAATATCAATAGCATTTAATACAGCCTTATAATGTTTTGCCTAAATAACTTTTTAGATGCCAACAGTAATGAAAGCAGTGGCATCATTTTGGAAAGCCAAAAGCAGAGTCAATTCTTTAAAGTCGCATTCCCTGTCAGCAAACACCATAACTGATAGTAAAACACTAGAAACATCGCCCAAGTTTTCAGAGACCACTGCTATTTTTAAAACAATATAGGATGTATAGCAGCCAAAGTAATGATGAATACAAGTTATAAATATTGAAACTAAAGTAACAAACTGAGTATCTGCAAACTGATTACTACATACACAAGACAAAATTCAAAACTTTCCTAAGAAAAACGAAAAAAATAAAACGGACGTTTTCATTCAGTGCTATCAAACCGTCAAACAGCTATGAATACTAAGAAGGTATGCCATACCATAAGAAAATAAACTAAAAAGTACGGCATAATGAACATTAAGTTAATAAATTTTTTTGAGAAGCTTCTTATCAAAATCTCTTCTCTCCAAATTGACGTAAAAGTTCAATATAAACTGATCTGAAATATCTAGGAAAGTATCTGCAGTGGGCTGGAGAAGAAACGCAGAAGTTAAACATAACTTCGTAGAAAGGACTAACGAGGGAGGAATGGCAACCAAGACAAGCCTTTAAGTACGCATGCCCTTTAACCAAGAATCCGCTTCCAGGAACCCACCCAGAGACAGCCACGAAAGTTTCACTGAGTAGCAAGTGGTCTGGGGGCAAGCCGGAGGCCAGGCAAGCGAGGCTCACAATTTACCCTCCACTAGAGCCCTTTGAATTCTTTCAAGTACACGATGATTTGTGCTTGCAATTAATAATTAATGAATAAATTCAAAAGTTAGCTTCAACTAAAGCATACTTTGTGGCAGCAAAAAGACACTGTGATGAATTGAAACCTTTTCCAAGGAACGGCAAAGTAACCCATTCAACTTAAGGGAGGTTTTGAAGAACATCCGGGCGATCTATCCAGAACAACTAACGATATGCAAGATACGTAATTAAGGGGGAAAGCAAGTGGCAAATCGGTGTCTGGTATGGAAGGCCGCCCTAAAACGCAGCGCGCATGTGAGTCCACGTGGACAACTGTGCAGGGAACCGTATATGCCGGACAGACGCGCACTTCCGCGCGAAACCGTATATGCTGGACAGACGCGCACTTACGCACGAAACCGTATATGCTGGACAGATGCGCACGAAACCGTATATGCTGGACAGATACGCACTCATGACCCATCCTGGGAACCCAATCCTCCAGCGCGGTATCTTCCCCTCTGCCTCCCGCTACTTTCTCCGCATCACTGAGTTTTACACAAGCTTGCAGCTCTGCAATCAACTTTCGAAAACGAAACAGACGTTTCATTGAAAAATTATATGAATTCCAAAATACAATCACAAAGCTGGGAGGGGGTGGGGAAGTCAGACCTCTATTGACGCCATCACTAGTCACTGACTGGGTCGTGGAATGCTCTGCAGTCTTGCAGAGTGACAGCACTTTGAAAACTAGACCAACGAGTTCAGGGTGAAAACAGAAACACAGTTAAAAAGCAGAATAGAAAACTTCACAACCAGCTAACGAGAGGTGTGTCTGACTGAGAGAATGCTGCAGAGGGAAAGCTTTAACAAGATTGCTGGCCCTGGGGGGCTGGGGGGCAGGGGAGGAAGAGAGGGAATTGCTTTTAACTCACCATTTCGAAAGTGAGCAAAATGATTCAGAGCAGAGACCCGCGGCAGTGAGTGAGCAGTGCACGTTCCGGGGTGCAAGCTGGGCCTGTGAGCCCGGGTGCAGGCAGGGTCAGGGGTCGGAGTGCAGGCAGTGAAAGGGGTCGGGATACATGCAGGGCCGGGTCCGGGGAGCACGCAGGGCCGGGTCCGGGGAGCATGCAGGCCGGGGGTGCACGCAGGCCGGGGTGCACGGGGGTGCACGCAGGGCCGGGTCAGGGTGCACGCAGGGGTGCACGCAGGGCCAGGTCCGGGGTGCACGCAGGGGGTGCACGCAGGGCCGGGTCCGGGGTGCACGCAGGGCACGCAGGGCCGGCGGGTGCACGCAGGCCGGGGTGCACGCAGGCCGGGACACGGTGCGCGCCCCAGCCCCGCGGACGACAGCGGTCACCTGCAAAGCGGCGGACCGCGACAGCGTGCGGGGCAGGCTGCGGGGGTGCCGGCCGGTCTGGGGTGGGAATGTGCGGGGACGGGAGGCGCCGCGGGGCTCACACGCGCTGACGGCGGCGAGCGTGGGGCGCGGGGAAGCGGAGGCTCCGGTCAACCGGCAAGGACGGGGGAGCCAGCAGCACAGAAGGCCTCGAGCACCAACCCCACCCACCATGGCCGGCGCCCAGCGAGGGACAGGTCCAGCGAGGAAAAGGCCCGCGGCGGGCCTGGGCCGAACTGGGAGGCCCGGAGAAAGGGCTGGCAGCCCACCCTCGGCCCAACCCGCACATTTCCGACAGCAGAAACAAGCCAGATTCGACGGGGGTTAAAAAGAAGCCCCTCACCGAAATGTTTAGCGGCTCCGGAATGCTCAGCGCTGGATCCACCCGCCACCACCGCCTTCTTCTCCGCCTCCGGCTCCTCCCCCGCCGAACGCGCAGCGGCAGCGGCAGCGGCAGGCGAGCGACGGCGGCGGGAGGCGGGCGGCGGCGGCGGCGGAAGCTGAGGCGGCGGCGGCACGGCCCGCCCCCTTGCACCGCCAAGTCAGAGGAAGGGAACCCGCAGGCCACGCCTCCAGAGCACCATGAACCAATCGACGTGCGGGACCTCTGAGGGGAAACGTTCCTTTATCCAATCGGAACCTGAGGAGTGTGTTCACGTCAATGGTTGGGACGTGGCAGAAGAAGGGGGAAATACCGAAACAGTCCGAGCCCAGGCCCCGCCCAGTTCCCTCCCAGGGTCTTCGGCGATTGGCGGGAGTGCGGAAGGACACGCTCCGCCTAGCCTCCTGGCCCGCCGGCCCTTCGCTTCCCTGCAGCGTGCTGCGTGTGAGCGAGGGGGCGCGGCTGCGCAGGCACCCGGCGGGGCTCGGGGGTGCTGGGCGCAGTCCTACTGTGGGGATCCAGCGGGACATCCTTGGCGGCGTGGCTATCGGCCTCCTTTGCTTGCAAACCGAAGAACGAGGTCTCCAGGCAGAGACCGGGTCGGAGCTGGGTCCACCGGGAACCGAGTAGCCGGGGCGCGCACCCCGCGGGGTTGCAGGGCTGGGCCCAGAGCTGCGCTTCCTCTCGACTGCTTGTGGCCTTTGCAGGCCTGAAGGTTTGCACATCCAGGGGTCGCTGTCCAGCCGCGGGACCCGGACCTATTTGCCTTCCGCGGGACCCGTGGGCACTTGAGTTCTTGGCGTCCGTGGGCCTACGTTGCACCTGCGGCCTGTACGCGTCCAGCTTGCTGTCCGCAGCCCTTTCTCCCTGTCCCTGGCCCTTGCCAGGTCTCACAAGATGCCCAAACCGCTTTTTTGGTGTGTTTTTGTTTGTTTGATCGTGTTTTGTCTGTTTTTTGCCTTTGGGGTCACACCTGGCGATGCTCAGGGACCCTGCCGGGTGGACCGCGTGCAGGGCAAACGCCTTATTCCCTGTGCTATAGCTCCGGCCCCTGGCCGTTTTAATGTTGTTTGGGGAAAACATCACTCAAGCTGAAATTTAGGTTTGTGAATGTGCTGAACATTCTGTGGAAGCAAATCTTAAATCTCACCCCACCTCTGTTTCTTGTGTAGAAACTTCCACTAGTTCTTGCACCGTTGCTCTAGACGTTATGAGTTTCTGCCCATCGAACTCTCTTTAGTGAAGAGAATTCAGTGTCATCACGTTTCCCTAATTTGTCTCTGCAATGCGGAATGTTAATCCCGGTTATCTATTGAAGGCAGGATCTCCGAAGATTGACAAATTGCTCTTCCTATCACTATGTAGTGTTCTTTTTATTATTATTATTATTATTATTAGCTTTTGGGGTCACACCCGGCAATGCTCAGGGGTTACTCCTGCCTCTTTGCTCAGGAATTACTCCTGGCGGTGCTCAGGGGACCATATGGGATATCGGGATTGAACCTGGGTGGGCGCGTGCAAGGCAAACACCCTACCTGCTGTGCTATGGCTCTGGCCCTTATTATTTCCTTTAAACAAATGTGTTTTCAATATCCTTGTGGAAAATTTAAAATAAAAGTATTTTGAATGGAAGGCTGGATTCAGTTTTTTTCATGTATCCTAAATTGAACACAACTTTTAAAAAAAATATCAGACACTAAGTTTTTTAGAAACTATTATCTACTAAAATCTCTGAGCCTAAATTATCCCCTGTTAAAGTGGAGGTTCCTTAGTATTAAACACTTGTTAAAGAAAAAAATATACCAGTGACATTTCCTTTTTTTTTTTTTTTTTGTTATACCCAGCATTGCTCAGGGGTTACTCCTGGCTGTGCACTCAGGAATTACTCCCGGCAGTGCTGGGGGACCAAACGGGATGCCAGGGATGGAACCCGGGCTGCTGGCATGCAAGGCAAATGCCCTACCCCCTGTGCTATCACTCCGGCCCAACAATACTACCATGATATAACCAAAGAGTAGAGGAAAAAATAAGGCCAAAATGGTAATTACTCGCTCACCACGTGATTCTGTGCTAGTCTGGCATGCCATCCGGACTGATGTAATCCAGGCATCAGAGGGAACCGAGTTATTTGGGGAAACACCACTGCTGAGAGCAAGCATTCTCAAGCCATAATTTCGTATAGCTCCTGCATTGTAGCTATACTTCTCTGACCAAAATATTCCTATTTAAATAGGGTTAAAATATGTACACTAATATGTTCATTTTGTTAATAAAGTATTAATAAACTTTATTTGTTAATAAGCTCTATACTCTCAGAGTACATTGGGTGCTCTGAAAAAATCCAGGAGCAGAATCAGGAGATTGGCAGCTGGTGAACCCAGAAAAGACCCGAGAATCCAGCAGAGTTTCAAAAGGTGTTACTCACACTTGTTCTGGTATACAATTCAGCAATAGGAAAACCCCAAACTTTAGGTTCCTGGTTGGACTCCGGCCATGTCACTTGTCACTGGTCACTTGTCTTGCTACTTGCCTTCCCGTTGTTCATGGGTTTGCTCGAGCAGGTGCCAGTAACATCTCCATTCATTGGGAATGAGGTCCATTATTGTTACTGTTTTGGGCATATGAAATACACCACGGGTAGCTAGCCAGGCTCTGGGTTCAAATTAAAAAAAGCCAAAGAATGGGGCGGAGCGATAGCTCAGCAGGTAGGGGCGTTTGCCTTGCATGCAGCCGACCTGGGTTCGATCCCTGGCATCCCATATGGTCTACCGAGCACTGCCAGGAGTAATTCCTGAGCAAAGAGCCAGGAGTAACCCCTGAGCATTGCCAGGTGTGACCCAAAAAGCAAAAAAAAAAAAAAAAAAACCCAAAGAAGAAAAAACAGAAAACCAACCATAGTATTTCAAAAAGTCCTCATGTCTCATCCTCTATTCCACTGATTCCTGAAGTATTTCTCTATGAAACTCTGATGCTTTTGTCATTCTAGGAACCTTTCAAAAATAAAGATGTGTGGCTGCATCTTGGGACCTGTTGAACCAGAATTTCTGGAGTTGGGGTCCTGAAGTGTGGGCTTTATAAACTCTTCAATTATGTTTTATATTTATGTGTACAGAATAAACTCCATCTTTCTTTCTTTTTTTTTTTTTTTTTTTTTTTTTTGCTTTTTTGGGTCACACCCAGCAGCGCTCAGGGGTTACTCCTGGCTCTGCACTCAGGAATTACTCCTGGCGGTGCTCGGGGGACCATATGGGATGCCGGGGATTGAACCCGGGCCAGCACAGGCCGGCCGCATGCAAGGCAAACGCCCTACCCGCTGGGCTATCGCTCCGGCCCCATAATCTCCATCTTTCATCTTGTAACCTCTAGGTCTCAGAACTGCTCCCTGTCCGTTTTCCCATCGCCCCTCCCATTAGCACCCCTGGGCCTCCAGCAGCTCACAGGGTGCCAGTGTGCCTTCCTCTTTCTGTGTGGCTGCTCGGAGTTGGTTTGTGTGACTTGTCGTATTCACACACATCTCCAACTGAACCCCGCTATGTACCTTCCTTGAAGACAGCGTGCTAAACAAATGAATCATTTCTTTCTCCCTGCATGACAGCTTTCAGAGAGTTGCTCACCTGCTTGCCTTTCTGACTGCAATAACTTCCTGGGGGTGATTCTGTCCTTTCCGGATTTTACTTCTAACAAACTCTGAAACATATATCTATGGAATGAATGCTCTTAGAATTAACGTCTCATATAGAACATTACACACACACAAAAGCCCGCAGAGGGAGTATTTTGGGGGCATTATTTGTTGACACAGATGGGGCATCATCATTGACATTCATGTCATCCTTTTCTCATCCAGAGTCAAAGATGTCTATAAAACCACCCAAATACTGCACTCAGGGTCAGTCAAGGCAAAGTCTTGGCAGAGTGCTATTTATAGAAGACTTCTTTATCCATGCAGTAAGATTTTTTAGGCTGAAATAGAAATATTATTTAACTTCAAGTACAATTAGCATAACAAACCTGCTACTCCGTGGAGCATGAAGAAGGCTGGATGTTAAAACACTTCAGTAATCACATGGCAGAAACAAATTCAAACTAGTTAATTTACTTAACTATTAAATTGTTGTACAAATATTATTTGTACAATCAGTTTTCCAGGGGCCGGTGTGACAGCACAGCGGATAGGGAGTTTGCCTTGCAGGGCTAACCAGGTTCAATCCCTCGCATCCCATACAGTCCCCTGACCACCAGGAGTAATTCCTGAGTAATTCCGAGAGCCAGGAGTAACCTCTGAGCATTGCCAGGTATGACCCAAAAAAGAAAAAAAAAATAAAAGACTTCCATCTGATTTCCAAAACACAGGATTCAGAATGATTAAAAATACAGCTGGTGGGACTGGGGACAGGGCTTGAATGAAACCGTCTTTGGTTTGATGCCTGGCACCTCGGGTTTCCAAGCACCTCTGGGTGTGGCATCCCAGCGCCTCCAGATAGCCCTGGGAAATACCCAGTACCACAAGACCTGGCAGAACTGCATCCTTGGGCCCCTAGCATTGAGCCTCAGCTAAGTTGGCAAAGAACAACTGAGAGGAGTACTGCTAGGAGATACTCCCTCGTGCCAAAACAATTAAGAGAATACTTTATTTGAAAAGAAAATAAAGAAAGTATTTCTTTATTCGGTGATCAGGGGAGAGTCTGAAACCAAGAAATGAACACTCAGATTTGTTAACTGGACAGAAAGTATGGTTGATACACTGAGTTCCAATTTCATTTTTTGGCACTGTGGTTTACAAAATGGTTTATGTAGGGTTTCAGGTTTCGTGCATAAAACCTTCCAGCACCACACTCTGGACAGTGTGTGGACAGCGTGTGCTTGCCTCCAGGGTTGTCCCAGTCCGGTACACTGCCCTGCCCCCCATCCCTGCACACCTAAGCCCCGTGCTAAGCTTCCTACTAGTTTTCAATTCCTACTGACTTTAGTCATCTGTTATTCCCTACACTTGCTGCAACCAACCCCCCAGAGTGATGTATTTTCACTGATACGTGACCAGTTCTCATGCTCTTTGTTTCCATTTTCTTTGAGAGTTTGTTATTCTACCATTATATCTCACATATGATACAGAAAATCCTGCATCAGTCTCTCTCCCTCTGAATATACTTTACTCAGTACAATACTCTCCAGATTTATCCATTTAGCAGAAAATTGCATGCATCTATTTTTTTCTTATGATCAAGAAATAACCCTGGCCACGTATAGGTTTAGAATCATGGGCCAAGATGGCACTACCACGTGCTAAGGCCCAACAGGGAAGAGAGGGAGAGGAGTAGAGCAGAGGGCGAAGAGGAAGAAGAAGGAAAAGGCTCAGAAGCAAGCAGGCTGCAGCTTTTTATAACTTTTCAGCCCAGACCTGCCACATCAATGGAAAGCAGTTAGGGTCAATCCTCCTAAGGTAACTTCTCCCAGGACCTCCCCTAGTTCCATTGAAATGTTAATATCCCCCAGCCCCAGCACCTGCAGGCCCTGCCCTTGGTCTTCCACCAGGCCTATGTAGATGGAGGGAAGGGCATGTATCAGTACCAGTGGATATTCTACAGCAGGTATATATTTCCCCAAGCCTTCACAAGACTCTCGTCTTTACTTCATAGATATTTTGTATATTAGCCTTTAGACTTATTAGAGAGCCACTCTTGCTTGCTTGGAGGCAAACAGCATTTCTCTCTGGTCTAATTACTTAGAGATCTAATGTAGCCAGGTAAATATACTGGTAAGATCTATCTAGTCTCACAATGATTGTGGTAGCATGAGAGAAAATATTTATACCAGCTAACATAGAATACATGGTAAGGTACACTGCCACATAAAGTCTCAGATTCAAACTGTTTTCTTGCCCCTTATCTACAAAGTGGCCTGCAGGGAGGTAACCCCAGGCAAGATGTAGAGGCTCTGGGCAACAGTGTACTGCAACATTATGCCATTTAACTAGATGTGGTAAGTACTAAATATAAACTAGCTTATAAATTTCATCATTACATATATATATATACATATATATAAAATAATAGGTATTATTAACTTCTGTGTTATCTGTTCCAACAGGAGGAGGCACTTAATGAAGGCTGAAGATAGCACATGATATGATGCAATCATTATTAAAACAATAGCATTAGCATACCTAGGAATTTTATTTTAATGGAAATTACCAAGTAATTCCAACCTCAGGCTGTAATTCAACTTATAAATGTAAGACCATCAATCTTTATTTTTGCATGCCTACATATGATTTTGAAATGCATGAAATTTGGTAACCACAGATGTAATAGAAAGAGGATAGGCCAAGGAGTATCCTCTTTACCTATCAAGAAGGAGCCTGGGTTTTAACCAGAATCTGAGTGACATCAAAAAATTAAGACATCTAAAAAATTATTTCTCTTTAAAAGCAATGAGAAAAGTGTCAAAATTTTTATTTTCAACTTCTCTGTAAATTAACTTCAGCCTCAGTTATACCACTGTCTTCCCATTCATCATCGATTTGCTCTAGTGGGCACCAGTAACATCTCCATATGTCCTGTTTCATGCAAGTAGAGCCCAAGGGCACCTGCTTGCTCCAGGAACATAAAGAGCCTCAAACCATTCCATCAGGTCAAGTGAATGAGGTCTATAATTGTTACTGGTATTTGGCATATCAAATACGACATGGGTAGGTTGCCAGGCTCTGTCGTGCAGGTAGCATACTCTTGTAGTCACCTCTAAATCCAGCATTTATTGATGAACCGCCTGGCCGCTTGCAGCCGCTCAAGCGGGCTGTGATAGGCTGGTCTGCTGGGTGGAGTTCTGACGAGGGGGAAGTCTGGATGTGGAAGGTGGAGGCCCTCATGGAGTGGGGGGTTCGTCTGGCTTGTTGCGAGGCTCTGCTGGGGTGGCGGGCCAACCTTATACACATATATATTTAAATATTTATATCTCGACCCCAGGTGCAGTGTTTCAGGTTCTTCCCCTGGAGAGCAGCCTTCACATAGAGGCACCCACCGTGGTAGGGCAAAGCATCATCCCTCATCAGCGGGCACGAACCTCTGGCAGCGCTGACCCTGGAACCTTCTAAGCAGTCCACACTCCTCTTCCGTGACCAGGGCCCAGGGAAGACAGACTCCTGCTAACGCAGCATCAAACAGGGCAGCTGCCCG
>JAJIBD010014090.1:0-5000 GCA_021461705.1 Cryptotis parvus
CGCTCTCTCGCTCTCTCTTCCTTTTGGGCATTATAGTTTGCAATGCAGTACTAAAAGCTTACCATGTGTATCCCTTTACCTACTCTCAGCACTAAGTCCTCATCAGAGAGATCATTTCCAAACTAGCGTTGTCTTACTGGCTCGTCCCTTCTCCGTCTAACTGCCCTCCCCTGACCCCACCACTGTAGCAGGCTTCCAGCTGTGGATCGTCCTTCTGGGCCTTGTTTCTAACTGTCCTTGGCCATTAGTCTCGTGCTGTGTTTCTATAGCCCATAAGTGAGCGGTCACTCTGCCTGTCCCTCTGCCTCTGGCCACTTCTCTCCGCTTCCATACTCTCCATGCCCATCCCTGTACCAGCAAATGTTCCTCTTTGCTGTCTTTTCCATGCTGTGCTGCTCTTTGGCGTGAGCCTGCTCTAACCCGTCTGTGGGTCAGCTGTGTCGGCCTGTGAGTTGCGTTGTCCGTCTGGCCAATCAAAGAGACAAGAAGCAGCTACATGGGGATGACCATGTCCTATCCCGGGATCCCGGCGGCTCCCCACACCTGCTGGGATCCTGACCCGAGAGTGATCTGCCTGAAGTCTCAGCCACCAAGGCCCAGCGGCTGCCCTCCCACTGGGGGTTCAGTCCTGGGAAGAGCATGGCAAAGAAAAAGCGGGGAGGCCGGGGACTGGGGACACTTGGCAGAGGCTGGATAGAGGCTGGCGGGAGGCGGGGGTGTGGAAAGTGTAGGTGAGTGTGCAAGATGTGTGTGTGTGGCAGTGTGTGGGAGTATGAGGATGTGTGCATGCAGTTGTGTGAGAGCGTGTGTGAGTATGCTCCATTTAAGTGTGCAAGTAAGGAGTGTGTGTGCCTGTGTGTCTGAATGTGTATGTGTGTGGTATTGTGTGCATGTGAGTGTGTATAAATCTGTGAGCATGTATGTGAGTGTGCAAATATGTGAGTGTGTGCAAGAGTGTGTGCAAGTGTGAGTGTGTGAATGTGTGAGTCTGAGTCTGTACATCTGTGTGTGAGTCTGTGTGAGTCTGAGTGTGTGCGCGTGTGTCTGCTGTGAGTCTGTGTGATCGTGTGTGTGTGTGTTTTGGGGGCCCAGAGGCGAGGCGTTGGCCGGGGTGTTGCTCGCTGCCCGTGAACTGCTTCCTTCACAGAGACCTGCGGGTGAACTCCGGGCTTTATTGGGCTCAAATGCCAAGTTTGTTTCCTGCCAACTCTGGGGCGAGTGTTCTCATTCTCTGGCATTTCCTTTCATTCTCCTGCCCCTAAATATGTCACGCTGATGAGATGCGCTTGGCCTTTCTGTGACGGGGACGTGGGGAACCAGAGTGGGGCGGGGGTTGGCCTGAGGGGTGAGCGGCCAATAGTGGTGGAACAGCCTGGCTCGGTGCCAGGCCTGGATGTCGAGGATCGGGCAGGCGGGCACTTACCAGCCAGCTTGTGACCCTTGAATGCGTGTCTTTTGTGTGTGTGTGGGGGGGGGGAGGGGGGACACCTCCAGAGCCAGCTCGGTCACAGGCTCTGTGCAGGGCCCGTCCATGAGTGAAGCCGCCGTGGGCAGCTGTGCAGAGCCCAGCACAGCTCTCCAGGGCTGCTGCCTGGTGGTAGGGGCTGAGCCACGCATGAGGGCAGTGAGGGCTCCCCATCTCTCATACAGAGTCTCCACGCTCACTGTGCTCCTGTTTCACTGGGGGTCGAGAGTGAGCCTCCAAGTAGATTCAAATGCTTGGCTTTGGGCCAGATCATTTGGTCTGATCCTTGGCACCCCCAAGCCCCACGGGAGTGACCCCTGAGCACGACGGGTGTGCCGCACCATAACAGTGAAGAGCGCACGCCCGAGTGCAGCCCTAGCCGGCTGTCGGCTGCGCCTGTAGATGCTCACTCATCTCTCCGGCCCGCAGATGTCCTGGCGCCCCCAGTACCGCAGCTCCAAGTTCCGAAATGTGTGCGGGAAGGTGGCCAGCCGGGAGCACTGCTTCGCGACGGCGTCCCCATCACCAGAACGTGCATGACAACCACTTCTGTGCCGTCAACGCCGCTTCCTGGCCATTGTCACGGAGAGTGCGGGAGGCGGCGCCTTCCCTGGTCATCCCCTGGAGCAGGTAGGACCGACTGCGCCCGTCCTGTCCCTGGGAACGAGTGTCACTCTGTTCTCCCTCGGCCCCCTCTACTCACTCCTCATGTGCCCAAGACACCCCAGACCTTCAGACCCAGCCCAGGAACTGCCCAGAGGTCTGTGTGCCTGGGCAGGTCTCATCCCTTGGGGGGTGCCCAGGCCCGAACAGCTTATTTCCGTGCCCAAGTACTGATCAGGCCCCAACCCC
This sequence comes from Cryptotis parvus, assembly GCA_021461705.1. NCBI lineage: Eukaryota > Metazoa > Chordata > Mammalia > Eulipotyphla > Soricidae > Cryptotis > Cryptotis parvus. The sequence continues at coordinate 2,318 of JAJIBD010014090.1, forward strand.
GCTTAGCTTCTGAGATCAGGCGCGATTGGGTGCATGCAGGCTAGTATGGCTGTAGTGGGCATCTCATTGCCAGAGCCCTGTGGGCCCGTTGAGTGTCCTTTGAGTTGGGGGGCTGCCCACAGGTGCTGCTCCTGAGGCCCCACTCCGGGAGGGGAGGTTTTGCCCCTCCTGCAGCGCCTGGGTCAGGCATGGACAGGCCTGCCGAGGCACATGAGGGACATTCCTAAGGCCAAGAGTCTGAGGGACATTCACAGGCAGCTGCCCGAGGGCCCAGGAATGTGCTCGCTGGTGGGTGTTGAGCTTCTCTTGGGGGCCTGACTTATCCCCTCCACTGCCTGCACAAAGCCCTTCCCTGCCCTGGAGAAGGACACGGGAGTACAGCCACCAAGTTCACCATCAGTCGGAGGGTGGCAAGGGGTGGCCTTTGTGTGTGTCGCCTGTCCATGGCGGGGGGCCCTGACTGTGACAGGCTGGGAGCAAAACTGTCCTGCCACTGGGCAGTTGCTGCAGAGCGCATGATGGGAAAGGGGGGTTGTGAGGTCCATGGGGCGATCTGGGCTGGGCTCCGCAGCCCTGTGGCCCTGCACCTACAGGGCTCTGGGCCTTGTTTTTATGTCACCCGGGCAGCCTGATCCTCCTCGGCCTGCACAGCGTGCACACAGCATGTGGGAGGGGTGTCGGCTCCCCTGGGGTCCATCAGCTCAGCGTATGCGCTCACAGGGTCTCAGCTCTCCAGCACTGGGGAGGACCCTTCTCCTCCGGGCCCTGCTTCCCTTCTCCGATTCTCTGACCAGAGGCTGGAACTGTGTTTTGGGGGTAGAGGCAGGTTCATGCCCAAGCCAGCCCTGCGTGCTTCAGCTCAGAAAGCCGCAGAGGTGAGTGGCCGTCCTGCCACAACCCATTCAGCAGCTTGCAGAAACCAACACCCAATACTGTGACCCCAGGGGCCGGAGCAATAGCACAGTGGGTAGGGCGTTTGCCTTGCAGCCAACCGGGTTCAATCCCCGGCATCCCATATGGTCTCCCGAGCACTGCCAGGAGTAATTCCTGAGCAAAGAGCCAGGAGTAACCCCAGAGCATTGCCGGGTGTGACCCAAAACAAAAGCAAAAAAAAAAAAATACTGTGACCCCTACCAGAATGAATCACTAATGGGTTAAAGATCTGTTAAAAGCCGCAGTGGACTCTGGGAAAATGGCGAGCATTTATGAAAGCATGTCACGGGGGAGGTTCCCGGAGCCAGACACATCTCCTGCGGCCCGAAAGGAGGCGGGCGATTCACAGGCAAGATGGTTTTTCGTTGCTTGGGGGTCACTCCTGGCAGTGCTTGGGTGTCGGGGCGCTCCGCCAGGGTCCCCGACAGTGCGGGAAGCGAGTTCCCTTCTACCTCCGAAGCAGGCGAGGAATGGATGAACACTCAGAGAGTCCGATTCGGTTTTAAAAGACTTTACTTATCACAGGTTCAGGCATGCAAATCAGCAAAAGGAAAAACCCGATGCTTAGGATTCCAGGCTAGAACCCCAGCCACGTGTAGGCCAAGATGGCGACCACCACGTGTAAAACTTCCAAGGGGAATAAGCGCTCACAAGGCGAGATCCCACCGGGAGAGAAGAAGCCCGGGAGAGCGGGAGCCGGTACCCCCCAACTCAGACCTTCCTCCCATTGTTATGGAAAGCAGGGAGGGTCCAATGCCCTCAGGTAACCCCTCCCTGCATCTCACCTAGGGCCTTTACTGTGCTAATGTTTTGAGCCGGGAAGGCCTTTGAAATGTAGAGAAGGAGGTTTCTGAGATGGCATGTCACTGTACCAAAGACCAACACCAATGCCAGTTAAATATTTCTCCAAGCCTTCACAAGTCTCCTCTACTTCATTGTAGTTTTATATTTTATCAGGGAGCCATGCTTGTTTGTTTGGGAAGCAAACAGCATTTCTCTCTGGTCTAATTACTTAGGTGTCCTTACGTGGCCAGGCTAATATGCTGGTAAGATCTAGCTAGTCCCACGATGATTGTGATAGCATGGGAGAATATTTATACCAGCTAGTACAGCATACATGGTCGGATAAACTGCCACATTTAGACTACCCCCTTATCTACGGAGTGATTTGCGGGGAGGCAATCCAGAGCAGATGCAGCGGCCCTTAGGAGTCCTGCAACACTTGGGGACCATGTGGTGCCGAGCTCCTGCTTACAAGGCGAGTGGCGGGTGCTCTGCAATTCGAGCCCCTCTCTCTGGCTCTAGAATGGCGTTTCCAGGGGCAGTTTCGATGCGGCACAAAGATGAGAAGCCAAGGCACTGAGTGGCAGATGCCTAATGGTTAGACTCTGTGGAGTTCCAGAACAATCAACCAGAGAGTCCGAGAGATGGCTCCAGGAGTGCACGACTGTGGGTTCTACTCCTGAGTTTTACCCTGGCACCCCCAAAGCAAAGCAAATAAAAACTAATAACTAAAAGTCAATCAGAGCAAGAAAATGGACCAAAGAAAAATGATAATTTGCAGAAGATCCGTACCTTTTTACTGTACTAAGTTAAAAAGAGTCGATTCAATTGAACTCAACAGTCCCGGGTGTTTGCAGAGCTGCCAGAGGGCGGGTGCTCACACGCTCTGGGTGGATTTTTTGTGTGGAGCCACACTCTCAGAGAGATGTCAATGTAGGAAATATCTATTACATTTGAAGATGTGTGT
>JAJIBD010014090.1:10000-37361 GCA_021461705.1 Cryptotis parvus
TCCATCCATAAACCATCCATTTATCCACCCATCCATATATCTATCCATCTAGCCACCATCCGTTCATATATCCATCCATCCATCTTACCTACCCATCCATATGTCCATCCATCTATCCACCCATCCATTCATCCATCCATCCGTCCGGCCGTCCATCTATCCATCTATGCATCCATGCATCCATTCATCCACTATCCAGCCAGCCAGCCAGTCATCTGCCCGTCATCCTTCTATCCGTCCCCTCATTCTTCCCATCTACCCAGAAGTATCCATAAGCATCTACTCTATTTCAGCCACAGGTCAGGACCCATGGCATGGAGAGTGCAGTCTCCTTCATTGGCCGATGGCCTGGGGATGGCCTGCACTGAGCGGACACTAGATCCTGGTGCTCCAGACCTCCTGGCTGGGCTTTTCTCTGCCTCCCTGCAGAGCCATCAGGAGTCCCCTGGCCAGACCAGGGTGCTGCATTCTGAACCCGCAGAGCAGTTTGACTGATCAGCTGCTCTCACTCTCGCCATAACCCAGAAGCTGGCAGGTTAGTTCAGTGCACAGCACCCAGCGTATTTGATACCTAATACTAATAGAAGAGGGGAGGACCAGAGAGAGAGAGAGAGGGGGTGGACAGCAGAATGGACAAGGCGCTCCCCTTGCATGTGGTTCCACCCCACCACCACACATGCGGAACCCTGCCAGGAATAATCCCTGAGCATAGAAACAGGAGTAGCTCCGGAGCACTGCTAGAACCCCAAAACTTAATTAAAAGAAGAGAAAGTGAAGGGAAAACCCAGAGTCCAGCTCAGTGCTGAAGCGTGCAATAAAACCCATCTTTGGGATCCCAAAGCCTTTTATTCCAGACATCCCTCCCTTCTCCTGCCCCCCCACCCCGTTAGCGGCCCCCATTTCTCCTGGAGAAAGCCGGGAATCTTAAGCCTCATTCTCTTCTGCGAGGTCTCCCCTCTCAGAATTCAGCCTTTCCCAAATCCATTTTTCAGATCCCTCCTCAATTGCTCTTTGTTCTTCAAGCCGCTTTCCACTGGGGCAATTTGCATCTCAAAGCCGGTGACAGCCAGCCCCGCGAAGGAGGAGAATGTGTTGGGGAGGGAGAGAAGCCTGCAACTTTATTTCATTTGTCTGGGCCCCGGATTGACAGCCTGGTTTTGTGTTTTTCCCTTTTTTGGAAGAATGACTGCCTATTTTTTGAGAAAAGTGAAGGCAGACTCGTCAGCGGAGACAGAGGTGTCCCTGGCTGGTTTCGTTGGTGGCATAGGGATGGAACGTGGATCGGAGGTGCTGGAGCGCCCGGCTCAGACAGGGATCTGGAGGTCAGCTGTGCCCTCCCTAGCGTCCAGCTTCTCCCCCGCCCTAGCCAAGAACTGAGGGTTCCAGGCCTTGAGCCCGCAGCAACTCACAGCTCTAGCCTAGACCCCTTGGATCGCCCAAGCCCTGAGCATGCCACACCTTTGGGGATCAGAGCACCCACAGCCCTGCCCTCGATCCCCGGCATCCCATATGGTCCCCCAGCGCTGCCAGGAGTAATTCCTGAGCGCAGAGCATGGAGAAACCCCTGAGCATCGCGGGTGCTTCGCCCAGCCTCTGACCTCCAGCCTGGTCAGCAGATATGAGGGCAGCTGCCCAGAAACAACCCAGGGTAGCCCAGGAACAAAAGACTCTGCATCACACAGACTTCTTTGGGGAAAGGCTCTCCACAGTGCCTGGGGGCCAGGAGTCACCCCTGTGGAGAGGGCCTTCACCTCCAGAAACCCCAGAAGTACCAGAGGTGTTTGGTGGGTCTTGTGCCAGCCAGGGTTTGAACTTGGGTCCTGGCACATGGACTCTGACCACTGGGCACTCCCTGTGCTGTCTCTGTTCTCTGACAAGCCCTGGGCACTCTTGAACTCCTGAAGTGTCCCCCCTACCCCGTAGCCTGCGGCCAGCTGGCCAGAGCCCCTTTCTGGCTGGCTGAAGGGGGAGCCCAGGAAAGATCCGGTTGCATTTGTCGGTGGTCGAGCTCAAAGCTGGTCATAGCAGGACTCATATGCTCAGGCAAGGGGCTGCTGTGGCTCTCGCTAGACTCCGCCTAGGCATGAGGCAGCCAGAGGCCACGTGCTGCACAGCCCGGGTACCCCAACTCCAGCCAGAGGAGATTTCTGAATGCCCCAGGCACCTGGTGGCACCCCTGGAAATCGGTGCCTCTTGGAGGATGCTGCCGGGCACCCTCAGGGTGCGACTCCCGTGATGCTCTGCACCCAGTCACGTGGCTGAGGCGGAAGCAACCCCTTTCCAGGTGCGCCATCCACGAGACCACCCCTGGGAGCCTGGGGGACGGGGCAGTTCCGGGGGATCTGGGGCCCCTGGGTGGCGGCGCGCATGCTGGAGCTCTGGCCAGGGCCTGCACACTCTCAGACCGGGCTCTCTGCCCCACCCTTCAGCGAACAAAAGGGCCAGTGTAGGGATGGCCGGAGGGTGTGCCTGGAAATGGACCCCCCTCTCCGGGTCCTGTGGGGCTGAGACCCTGCTCCCGGCATCTGGAACAATGGGCGAGTGTTCTTGGCCTGAGACACTCCAGGCCTCTCGGCCCAGGGGAAGTTTCCATTTCTGGAGGACTGAAGTCAGGGCTTGCCTCTCGCCTCCCCAAGGCTCTTGAAGGGCTCAGAGTCCTTCGGATGGCGGGTGGGGACACCAGCACAGCCTCTCGGTGCTATGGCTAAGGCGCCGGCTCTGCCTAGGACTGTCTGTCCCCGCCAACTCTCCCACTCTGCAAGAACGTGATTTTAGTTGCTAAGCAACCTGGGCCTCTGTCGCCACCTGGGTCCTCAGGTAACTGGGAGGGTCCCAGGGTAGCAGTGCTGAAGCATCTCACAGGGGCCCTATGGCCCAGAGAGGGCAAGGGCCTTGGTGGGGGTGCACAGCAAGCTGGTACCCATGGGCAGCCACCAGGGGGACAGGCACCCTTCAGGAGCCTGTTATGTCCAACCCCCAGCAAGAGAAGCACCCGGCTTGCAGCACTGCCTTGCAGACTTTCTTCTAGAAACTTCCATCTATCCAGCCTCTTCTAGAACTTTCCATCTGCTTGTTGGAGAGCGCTGGATGCCCTGACAAAAATCAGGGAGCAGGACAGGAATCTTGGTGAGACCTCCGCTTGTTGGAATGCCGGGTTCCTGTGAAATCCGGGAGCAGGGTCAGGGACCCCCTTCTGCCCTAGGGGATCGGCGGCTGGCAGACTGAGAAAGACTCACAAATCCAGCAAAGTTTTTAAAGGCTTTACTCTCTCTCACAGGTTCTGGTATACAATTCAGTAACAGGAAAACCTCAGACTTTTAGGTTCCTGATTGGGCCCGGCCACCAGGGCCAGGATGTAGGTTTAGAATCCCTAGGCCAAGACGGCCGCTACTACGTGCTAAGGCCGACAGGGCAGAGAACCAAGAGAAGGAGTACAGAGGCAGAGGGCAAAGAGGAAGGAGGAGAGAGAGAGAGAGAGAGAGAGAGAGAGAGAGAGAGAGAGAGAGAGAGAGAGAGAGAGAGAGAGAGAGGGCTACTGCTTTTATACATCAGCAGATAGCACTTAAGGTCAATCCCTACAGGTTTGCTTTTCCCAGAACCTCACCTAGTCCCACTGAAATGTTACTATTGCCCCAGCCAAGGTCTGCCCTTGCAGTTTCCCTGCAGGCCCTATGCAGAGTGGGGGAAGAGCATGTATCTGTACCATGGATATTCTACAGCCAGGTATAGATTTCTCCAAGCCTTCACAAGATCCTTGTCTTTACTTCATAGTTGTTTCAGATATTAGCCTTTAGACTTAGAGAGCCACACTTGCTTGCTTGGAGGCAAACAGCATTTCTCTCTGATTTAATTATAACTTTATTAAACTTAGAGTTCCAACATAGCCAGACAAAAATACTGGTAAGATCTGTCTAGTCCCATGATGATTGTGGTAGCATGAGAGAAAATATTTATACCAGCTCACATAGAATACACGGTGAGATAAACTGCCACATAGAGTCACAGATCCAAACTGTTTCCCTGCCCCTATCTACAAAGTGGCCTGCAGGAGGCAACTCCAGGCTCTGGGCAGCGTGTCCTGCAATACTGCTCAACTCTGGGGTCCTGAGGCTGTGACATGCTCCACAGGACTCACACCGGCTGCTCCACGTGCTGCTTCAGGCAAGCTGAGAGTTTTGTGCCTCCATTTCCTTAGCTGCAAAGTGGGAGAACCCCAACCCACGGCCATTCCTAGCTGGTATAGGCTCCCAGCCAGGGCCCCAGGGCCCACCCCAGCCGGTCCTTTACCTCCAGGGAGCTCTGCTTCAGTTGTTTCAGCCTTACCAAGCTGTAGACACTGCACAGTTCCCAACTAGTATCTGCTTCTGGAACATTCTGTGCGTGTGAAACACCCTCTTCCCTTCTGGGGTGGCAGGGGTGCAGTGCATTTGGGGGACCAGGGATGTGGCTCAGGGATAAGAATATACCCGCATGTATAAGGTTCTGAGATTAACCCTTGGCACAGCCCAACCGAACCAAACCAAACCAGCAAACAGTATTTTGAAATAGCTGCAAGAGGGTTACTGTGATCTGAAAAGGTGCATGGTTGAAGAAGCTGTAGAGTCAGCTAATCCAACCAGATAGGGTCCTTTGCCTGTCTTTATAAATTGAAGCAATGGCAATTTTCAGCAAGAGACTAGCGGAGACCGCTATGTGCTTTTTCTCCTGGCCAGATTCACATGGGTTTCCAAAATGAGTAGGTGGAAGAGGTTAAACCCTAGAGACCATGTCCCAGCCCAAGTTCCAACATTCCTGTCAAACAAACAAGAACCAGGAAGATCCAAGAGGGCCCAGGACGCTGAGCAACGCTCCCCTGCACCGGGGCACCCCCAAACCTGAGCTCTCCTGTCAATGAGGAAGCCTGAAGACGGTGACCTTGGGGCGTCCGTCAGCTGAGAGGAGTCCTGGTCTTGGGCTGTGAGATTCCCGAAGACAAAGGCCACAGGAGCGCTGGACCTGGAGCAGGAACAGCTGGGGCCGGGCTGGCCAGCTCCCAATTGTGCCGGCAGGAGGAGGCGGACAGGCTCGGTGCTCTCCAAAGAGACAGCTGGGGGAACCTGGCTGGGGGCCTCTCCCGCCTGCCATCTGTGTCTCCTCCCTGCAGCCGGCCAGCATGGGGGCGACGTGGGGGGGTATGTTGGAGGGGCTGCAGGCAGCCATAGCGTGAGCAGGAGGGGGAGGTGCTGTCCAGGAAAGGCATGCCTGGGGGCCTGGGGCGGCTCTTGTCTCCAGCTGTCCCTGCAGTGCACCATGAAGTAAGTGGCTCTGGAGTAGATCCATGGGCTGCATTCACGGAAGCCACTTCATGGCTGTGTGGCCATGGGCAGGTCACTGGACCTCTCTGAGTGCCACTTGCCTCCAGCAGACAGGTCCTCAGCTCACCCCCTTCAGGAGATGGGGAGTAAGTGCCGCAGGTGGCTCAGGGGCCCCGGAAGACAGTGGTGGGCGTGTCCCGCAGGCTCTGGACCATGGGGAGGCTATGGCAAGTCACAATATGCAGTGATATGGCCAGAACAAGAGGACTAGTGGGAAGGGTGCTGGTCTTGCACCTGCCGACCTTAGATCTTCAGCATCCCGTGAGATCCCCAAGCACCTCCAGGAAGGGCTCCTGAGTGCAGAGTCAGGAGTAAGCCCTGAGCACTGCCAGGTGTGGTGCAGAAACTAAAACGCAAACAAAATAAAATGAGCAAAGACTTAAATGGTATTGCAGGAAGGTGATATCGTAATGGCCCGTACACCTACAGGAAGGTGCTGCTTTCTCTAACTAGTTTTGTTTTTTGTTTTGAGGGGGTCATACCCAGAGGTGCTCATGGGCTACTCCCAGCTCTGTGCTCAGGGCACCCCAGGCCAGGAATAGAACTGGGGTCATATGTAAAGCACGTGCTCAGTAATCTCTGAGTAATCTCTGCTTTCAGATTCATTACAGTGGAGGTTGAAAAATCTCTATGTTTAAGACTGCATTTAAATTTCCATTTTTGGTGAACTCTTTATCTATGTACTGTGTCCATCATTACATCATGAAAATTCCCAATTGAAAGGAGTTACTATATACAATGGCCAAAGTGGAGAATGACAAAATCAAATGTTGAAACAGATTAAGGGCAACCTAAATCTCCTATATTGCTGGGTGGGTGTCACATGTTAGAGCCTCTTTGGAAAGCTGCTCTTCAATGTCCACGTTTAGCAAACATTCTCCCTGTGACAGGCAACTCTCTCATAGGTGTAGACCATGAAAATTGAGTCTATCAGCCAGCAGAAAGACTTAGAGACTATTCAAAGAGCTTTATTATGAAGCCCCAAACTAGAGAGAACCTAAACATCCCTAAGTAGGATAAACAAGCCACAGTGGATTTATAAAACTGGATGGTTCAGAAAATTTAAAAAAAAGAAGTAACTCTGGGCTGGGGAGAGGATGGCTAAGGGGCTTGTCTGACACGCTAAGACAGACAAGCCTTAGCTAAAACTGGCTAAGCCAGTGTTCAGATCTGGCACCATATGATTCCTATAACCTTCCAGGAGTGATCCCTGAGAACAGAGCTCAGAGTACGCACTGCTCGGTGTGGCTCAGTCCCCACCTCCAATAAAGAATAATTTTATCCTCAAGAGTATGAGGACTTTAAGTGATGGTGAGCGGAATCCAGACACTGGCGGTGTGTGTCTGTGCACGTGCTCTCGCTCCAAGCCCAAGGACAGGCCGGTCGACCAGCTCATGATGGAGGCAGGCACTGGTAGCATTTCAGGTTGGTGTGAGGGCGGGAGATGACCTTTTCCTGGGGATGGGGTTTGGGGGGTGCCCAAGGGCTTCTTCCATCGCCACATTCTTCCCCTAATCAGTGCTCAGGAATGGCTGCTGGGGGGCCTCATACAGGGCTGAGGGTCACCTAGGCCTCCCTGCATGCTCAGCCTCCATTCCAATATCTCCTGGCCCAAGAATACTCTTGCAGTGAAGGTGTGGGGTGCTTGGGATGGAATTCGGGAGGCTGTAGGGGTGCTTAGGATGGAATTCGCGTGGGACATAAGGGTGATGGGGATGGAATTCAGGGCTGTGAGGGGCCCTAGGGGGTGCAGGGGATGGAATGCCCACACACAGAGCAAATGCTCTGTCCAGGGCTGCACCTGGCCCTGGCCTCAGACTCATGTGGTACTGGGCCTCCAACATGCCTTAACCTCTGCATCTTCTCTTGAGGGTCTAGAAATGTTATTGATTATAGAGGCAGGTTCATGCATCTATGTGTGTCAGCGAGCGTATAGCTAAGATCTCTGTATTTTGTTGGTTAGAAATATATTTAACCTCAACCATCTCACACCAGAGAGACTGGCACACATCCAAAACAGCAAGAACAACCAGTGCTGGCGTGGATGTGGGGAAAAAGGGACTCTGATCCACTGTTGGTGGGAGTGCTGACTGGTCCAGCCCTTTTTGGAAAACAATATGGGCATTCCTCCGAAAACTAGATATTGAGCTCCCATTTGATCCAGCAATAGCACTCCTGGGAATATACCCTGGAGACCGGAAAACGCATAACAGAAACACTATCTGTACTTCTTTATTCATCTCTGCGCTATTCACTATAGCTAGAATCTGGAAACAACCTAAATGCCCGAGAACAGAGGACTGGCTAAAGAAACTGTGGTTCATCTACACTATGGAATACTATGCGGCTGTCAGAAAAGATGAAATTATGAAATTTACCTGCAAATGGATGGACATGGAGACTATCATGCTGAGTGAAATTAGTCAGAAGGAAAAGGACGGATATAGAATGACTGCATTCATTAATACGACATAAATTGATACCAGTGTTTTACTAAATGTGGGAAATGGTAATGGCAGATTAAAACTCACCATTGAATATACACAAAGAGACTTAAGTGATAAACTCTAAATATCTGCAGGGCTAGCCACAATGTGTAAAATAAGAGGGGAGAGAGATGCAGAGACAGAGAGAGAGAGACAGAGAGAGAAAGAGAGGAAACTGGGGTACCTGCTATTAAGGCAGCATGGGGGTGGGCGGGAGGGGGTGGGGTACATTGGTGGTGGAAATGGGGCACTGGTGGAGGGATGGGTGCTGGTATACTGTATTACCAAGAACCAATTATGAACACCTTTGTAACTGTATGTTTCACGGTGGTATAATAAAAAAAAAGAAATATATTTAACCTCAGATTTCAAATTGGGCTGGGGGAAGGCATATACAAGGTATTGCTTGTTTCTGTCTTGGGACCGCATCTGGTGGTGCTCAGTAATTATCCCTGGCTCTGTGCTCAGGGATCACTCCTGGACAGTTTGGGGGACCATATGGGGTGTTCGGGATTGAAGCTCAGCATTTTCAATTAGTGTTCTTATTAAAAATGAAGCTGATAGGGGCGGGCGTGCCCAGCGGGGCGTCCTTGCCGGCCGGCTGTGCCGGCCTGGGTTCGATCCCCGGCATCCCATATGGTCCCCGAGCCACCGCCGGAGTAATTCCTGAGTGCGGCCAGGAGAAACCCTGAGCATCGCGGGTGTGACCCAAAAGCAAAAAAAAAAAAAAAAAAAAATGAAGCTGATAGTATCTTTATGTGCTGAGCACCTATTTGCATTTCCTTTTTCTGTGACTTTTCTGACCTTTTTGTGTGAATTTCCTTTTTGAGTGAATTTTCTTTTTATGTGAATTTTACTTTAGATACTTTTCCATAGGGTCATTGATTTTCTTACTGATCAAGTGGGTTTTTTTTTGTATATTTGGAAAATTAGCCCTTTGTTTGGGATATAAGTTGCAAATATCTCTTTTGCATTGGTGCTTTTTTGCATTGCAAATTCCCCTTTTCCATTTCAGATAGTCTCATTTACTTGTATCCTGAGGTTCAGGATCTTGGGCTATGGTTAGAAGGGTCTCCCTCAGCGATTATAAAGCAGTTCTTCTAGACCTCTGGTACTTTCACTATTTTTGTTATTTTATTTCAATCTTTGCTACATTTGACATTGATCTTGGCATAAAAGTATGACATACAAGCTCAACTACATGATTTTCCAGATAATTATCCGTCGTCTTTACCCACTTGCATGTAACTCATCTTTCCTCCACTGGCTGGAATATTGTCTGTGCTTGGTCCTCCACGTCTTTGTGTTTTGCGATTTATTAATGGATTGCCCGTTCTGTTCTCTAGGTCTGTCTCTTCACTCAAAAGCACACAAAATGAGCTGTATAAGACTTTATATTAGAAGGGCTGAATCACTCATCATTATCTTTTCTCAGATGTCTGTTGATTGCTCTTGCTCCTTTCAGTTTTTAATTTTAGAATCTGCGATACAGATACAAAAAGTCTTCTGTTACTTTACATCGCATTATGTCGCATTCATACAAAAAGAGAAGGGGGCCGGAGCAATAGTCCAGCAGGTAGGGCATTTGCCTTGCATGGGGCCAACCTGGGCTCGATCCCGGCATCCCATATGGTCCCCGAGCACCACTGGGAGTGATTCCTGAGTGCAGAGCCAGTAGAAACCCCTGAGCATTGCTGGGTGTGACCCCCAAAAAAAAAAAATAGGGCTGTCTTATTCCTGACTGTGGTAGCAGTACATGAGATGTTTACCCATTAAATACTAGGATTGTGGCACAACCCCACTGCTTGGGATGAGCGTCAGCCAGAAATTAATCCCCTGAAAACCTCTACTATGTGGGTTTTGTGACTGAAATTTTCAGACTTTCAAGGAGTCGGGAAGGACTACCTCCCTCCATCTCCCTGCACTTCTGGAAGCCCGACAGTCACACACACACACCCAAAGCCACCACCCAGTTAAAAATTTACCTTCAGCTATCTCACCCCCATTAGAGATTTTGGACTTCTCAGACCCTACAACACTGATAAGCTGGTAGAAGTACACAAGATTGAATGGGATATAATGTAGAAGGCGACAGCTTGATTACCAGAATACAAACACAGAGGCTTAGCCTGTAGCAATGTCTTAGTAATCTCTTCTAAGGCAGGACTAATGCCCTCAAGGTGAAATACGACAATCTTTACTAACTTTCCTCTAAGGAAACATTTTTTGATCATTCTCTTAGCAAATTATTGATAACAAGCATATTAAATAAATTATTGAGAGCCTTTCACGGAGGCAGGCTTAAGGGGTGGTTGGAAAAATTGGATACAATGGTGGAGGGAAGATGGAATATGGTGGGATTGGTGTTGGATAGTGAATGCCTGTAACAACTCATCGTGAATAACTTTGTAAACCAGTATTTATATAACGTGTAAAGGGAAAATTGGGAAATACACATAAATTAATTAAATGACAAAAAAAATAAAATATTTTAAAAAGCACCTAAAAATCCACTAAGGTTTGAAAAAGATAGGTTTCATTTTTCCCACCTACATTTTATTGTGCAACTTTAAACAACACACTTCAAAGATTAAGTAGTTTTGTAGCGAACACCGCAGAGATTCATCTTTCTAGACTTGCCCATGACTGGTGCCCTATTTGTTTGAGGCGGGGAGAGGATTCCAAGTCCCTTGGCACAGTGGCCAAGCCCCTGGCATACACCGAGGTGTCAGATGATGCCCAGATCTACAAAGATTCAAAGTAAGGCCTCAGAGAGCCTACGGCCTGTCCATGGTGCCATCCGTAGAGCAGAGCCCAGATTTTATTTATTTCTCGTTTTGATTTTGGGAGTGGGTGAAGGTTTTGTGGCAGACCTGCTGTGCTCCGGACTTGTGTGTCTGTGCTCTGGGAGGGGAGCCGTAGGCAGTGCCAAGGCTCAAACCAGGTTGTCAAGTGCCTTAGCCCTGTGCTATCTCTGTGGTTCCTGGACCTTCGGGCGAATGGGCTGGTGCTTAATGAAAAGAGATGATGGGGGGGTGGGCAGCGTCCCCTGCCCCGTGTCCTGGCCGTCCAAGTCCCCAGGGAGGGGAGTATTTCCAGAGTCAGCTTTTCCCTCACAGCTGGTGGGAGCTTCCTCTCCTCCTCCCTTCTCTGTCTCCTGCTTCTGCTTCTCAGCATCCTCCTGACAGGCCTCAGACAAAGGGAGTGGTGGAAAGGTGCTTCCCCTGCCCTGAGCGGCCCTTCCTGCACAGCCGGGCGGGCAGCAGCGGGCCTCCCGGGCTAGGGAAGGCCAAGGAAGGGCCCAGAAGGCTGTGCGCAGCTCCCAAGCCCTCCGGGTCTTCCCTTGGAGTTTCCATTGCTGCTGTTGCCTCCGTGAGTTGAATTCAGAAGAGCGGGTTGAGAACTACTCCAGTGGGGAAGGCACATGGTCCCCAGCCCCGCCAGGAGGGATCCCTGGGCACTGCGGGTAAGGCTCCTCCCACCCCTAGGGGCCAGGGAAGCGCCACAGATCGGGCCCAGCATTGTGGGGAGTCCTCTTCATGCCCCCAGTGGGGAGCCCCTACCTGAAAAATACAGTTTCCAGTTAGTCCACTGGCCGGATCTTGGCACTGCCAGAAACCAGCTCCCAGTACCAGGTGAGTCTGGGCTCATCCTCGTGGCATGGGGGCACTGGACGGCTGTGGCAGTGCCTATGGCAGGCAGGCCCCTGGCAAATGGGCACCGGGCATCCCCCTTTCAGCCTCTCCCCTCACTCTTACTGCCCCCCCATCTGCGTTAATTGTGGCCTCCTACGCGGGCACCGTCCATCTTAGCCTTCACGGGTCTGCCTGGAGACCCTCAGGGTCTTCTGGATGGGGAAAACTGAGAAGGCTTGAGGTAGTGCCAAAACATTTTTGTGGGGGCCAAAACATTTTTGTGGGGGGTCACATCCAGCAGTGCTCAAGGCTGACTCCTGGCTCTGTGCTCAGGGTCACTCCTGGCTCTGTGCTCAAGGATGATTCCTAGCTCTGTGCTCAGGGCTGACTCCTAGCTCTGTGCTCAGGGTCACTCCTAGCTCTGTGCTCAGGGCTCACTCCTGGCTCTGTGCTCAGGGCTCACTCCTGGCTCTGTGCTCAGGGATGACTCCTAGCTCTGTGCTCAGGGCTGATTCCTGGCTCTGTGCTCAGGGCTGACTCCTAGCTCTGTGCTCAGGGCTCTGGCCACTCCTTATGGGGCTCGGGGGACTATTTGTGATGCTGGGAACAGACCTGGGAACTGACCTGCAGTTGGCTGTGTGCAAGCGGCGCCCAGTGTGACACGTTTTCTCTCAGCCCCAACACCACAAGCTTTAAGCGAAGACTCTGGTTTAGGGATGATGGATAAGGCCCTGTGGACATGAGGGGTCTTCTAGAAAATTCCAGCCTGGCCACCCCGAGCCTTTCCTCAAAGGGAGCAGCAGCCTACTGGGTGCTTAGGAGCAATATCAGGTGACCTGAGGGCCAAGGATCTAGGTGGAACCTCGCTGCTCTCTTACACACATCCCTTTAAGCCTCAGTTTACCCTTCTGTGAGAGGGGCTGAGGAGGTATCAGGGACTGCAGAGCTGCTCTGTTCTTGGGGAGAGGAAGTTGCTGAAAGAGGAAGCACAATCTCCTGTCAGCACACGATCTCCTGTCAGCGCATGATCTGTCAGCGCACCATCTCCTGTCAGCACTTGATCTCCTGTCAGCACACGATCTCCTGTCAGTGTATGACCTATCATCGCACAATCTCCTGTCAGTGCCTCATCTGTCAGCACACTATCTCCTGTCAGCACACGATCTCCTGTCAGCTCACAATCTCCTGTCAGGGCACGATCTCCTGTCAGCGCACAATCTCCTGTCAGCGCACGATCTCTTGTCAGCACATGATCTGTCAGCACACTATCTCCTGTCAGCACATGATCTCCTGTCAGCACCACGATCTCCTGTCAGCACACGATCTCCTGTCAGCTCCCGATCTCCTGTCAGCGCCTGATCTCCCTGTCAGCACACAATCTTCTGTCAGCCACGATCTCCTGTCAGCACACAATATCCTGTCAGCACCCGATCTCCTGTCAGTGCACAATATACTGTCAGCGCACAATCTCCTGTCAGCGCACAATCTCCTGTCAGCGCAATCTCCTGTCAGCACATGATCTCCTGTCAGCACACGATCTTCTGTCAGCGCACAATCTCCTGTCGCTGATCTCCCTGTCAGCACACGATCTCCTGTCGGCGCACGATCTCGGTCAGCGCCAAGCCTGTCTGAAGAGTTACAGCACTTGTCTGTGAAATCCTGGTCTTCAGGACTTCACAGCCTGACTTCCTGGCTGAGCTGTCAGCCCACAGCCGTGGTGTTCTTCTGTACTCAGTAGAAGCCAGAGATGGCAGCTGTGAGGGCTGTTCCAGGCACTGTTGTCACACACTCCCACGTGACAAGTGGACCAGCTCTGAGCATTACAAGGAACTCTAAAGTGCCTGTCCCAGGGGCCAGGAGTTGACCCAAAGGTGCATCCCTGTACCACGTGGTCCCCAGCACCACCAGGAACTACCGTCAGCACCATGCCAGGAGCAGCCCCTGAGCACCACCAGGTGTGGGCCCCAAATCAAGCCCAAACAAACCAAATACCCTGTCCTGCATTCCAGATGAGGAGATGCCGGCTAATTAAGCAACTTGTTCAAAGTCACATGGCAGGAAAGTAAAAGCAGAAGAAAAGGAGATGGGACCCAGGACATGTTCAGTGGCCTCATGTCTGCCTCGTGGCCGTGAGTTTGAGCCCGGTGCTGCCCTTATGCACCGGACACACTGTCCTGGCAGCTCTGCTGTCTGGGGTCCAGGCTGGTGAGAGAAGAGAGGAAGAGCACTAAAGGCGAAGGCCGTGGGCTTCTCTGGCTCTCGACCACTTTCTGTTAGCATTGCAGGCTCGCCTGTATCAGGGACAGGGGACTCAGCCCATGTGTTTCAGAGGAGGCCATCTTAGGGACATCCATCTTGGTGGTGGCCTTTTTGTTGGTGGATCTCTGTGTTTCAGAGGAGGCCATCTTTTGAGGTGGCCATCTTGGTGGTGGCCATCTTGGAGGCAGCCATCTTGGTGGTGGCCTTTTTGTTGGTGGCTCTCTGTGTTTCAGAGGAGGCCATCTTCTGAGGTGGCCATCTTGGTGGTGGCCATTTTGGAGGTGATGTTATTATTGGTGGCTGTCTTGGAGGTGGCCTCCCCACGACATCATGGCATTAAATAGCTCTTCAAAAACATGGAATGTCCAGGGGATATGGCTAGTCTGGTGTGTCAGCCTGTAAATGCAGACCTCTCCTGACTTCCTCAGCAGTCGGGAAGGAGTTGGGAGGTTGTGCTGGCCCAACTTGTGTAGGAAGCGAGCTCAGGCAGGAGGGTCTCAGAACTGATGGGAGATGAGGACTGAGAGCAGTGTCCTGGGGAGGCAGGACAGCCGAGGACTAGGTCCCAGTGTGCGTGTGTGTGTGTGTGTGAGAGAGAGACTGTAAGTGTGTGTATGCATGCGTGCGTGAGTGTGTAAGAAAGTGTGTATATGGAAGTGTGCAAGAGTTTGTTTGTGTGTGTGAAAGTATGTGTGTATGCATGTGTTTATGCATGTGTTTGTGCATGTGTGCGCATGTGTGTATGCATGTGCTGCGTGTATACATGTGTGTAAGAGTGTGTTATTGTGTGAAAACATTGTGTATGCATGTGTGTGCATGTGTGCATGCATGTGTGTTTATATGTATGTGTGTGCATATACATGTATGCATGCATGTGCTTGTATTATGCATGTATGTGTATGCATGTTTGTGTATATATGCATGTGCTTGTGTGTATGCATACATGTATTTGTATGTGTGTGCATGTGTATGCATGTGTGTGCGTATGTGTATACTTGTGTATGTGTGTTCATGTGTGTATGCATATGCTTGTGTGTATGTGTGTATTCATGAGCATGTGTATGCGTGCATGCCTGTGTGTATTCATGTGCGTGTGTATGCATGTGTGCATGTGTGTATTCATGAGCGTGTGTATGCATGTGTGCGTGTGTATGCATGTGCTTGTGTGTATGTGTGTATTCATGAGCATGTGTATGCATGTGTGCATGTGTGTATACATGTGTGTATGCATGTGTGTATGCATGTGTGCATGCATGCTTGTGCACATGCTTCTGGGCTTATTTTCAAGATGACTTTGAGTCTGAAATTAAAATAAGATCACCTCAGGGTGGTGGATTCATCAGACGCTCAAGAGGAGCATGTGATGCTATGAGTCAGCCCTGAACGAAGGGGAAGGCACCCTGAGGGCAGCAGAGAAGCCGTTCCCCACAGAGGAGCCCAGGGGAGGTAGCAGAGAAGTGGGCATGAAGCTTCTCTCCTTCCCTCTTGGTGTCAGGCATGCAGCCTCCAGGGGCCCCAGTCAAGGGTCCCAACCCCCTCTCCCCCGCAGGTCAGCTGGGTCAGATTCGGGGCGGAGGCTGGGCAGTGGGTGGGAGAGGAGCTCACCAAGAGCTGCGAGCACTCGGCAGGCGGGCACAGCCAGGGTACGGGGCTGCAACGTGCAAGGGGGTGCCCTTTGGAAGTCAGAGCCCAGGACACCTTAGGCTTGAGCAGAATCCATCCCATGGGTAAGTAAAGAACAGAGCAGTACAGAGACCTGCCTGAAGTCACACAGCACTCAGTAAAGGATTCTGCCCAGAAGAGTTGGCAAGCGATAGTCTTCCTCTGTGTGCGGCTAGGTTATAGAGTTCAAGCAGGCGGAGCGTCGTTGCAAAACAAGGACTGCTCTGGGGAACTGGGCCAGTGGTGGGTGAGGTAAATTGGCTGAGAGCACCCAGCCCAGACTGCGTCCTGGCCGCCCAGCTTTGGGAGGGCCGCCACTGCCCTCTGCTGGTGCCGTGCAAGCAGTACCGCTTTGTCCTGCCGGGCCTAGCTGAGCTGGTCCTTTCCTGCCTTCAGATGGGGGGCCTCAAGACTTCAGGCAGGGCTTCAGAAAGGCAGGCCGGGTCAGCAACGGGCCCTGGATGCCGAAGGTAGCCGCGTCTCCGCAGGGCAGCCTCCCCAGATCCCTTTAGGATCTGTGCGACACGCAGAAGACCCTTAGAACTCGGACACGCGTAAGGGCCTCGCCTGTCAGGCCCAAAGAACCAGCGATTTCAGCCCTGGCCCAGATTCCTGTTCTCTCCCTCTCCCGGCCCCAAATGAGCTGCCAGTGACCAACATTCCCCAGTGCCGTGCCCTCCTAGTTCGCTTAAGGCAGGGCAGCAAGCGTGGCACCGAAACAAGGAATCCCCTGAGGGGCGGCATTTCGGCTGGCACCATCGGAGCAGGTTGAGATCCCTGTGTAGGGCGCAGGACCTGAGGCGGGCGGGGGGACTCTGCTCCTCTCCTTTGGGGCTGCTCAGCCCGTAGGCCGCATATCCGGCATCGCCCTCTGCTCCGTGAGCCACTTTAATCGGGAAGTGGAGCAGAAGGTGATCTGGGGAAAGCAGCCGTGAAGGCGAAGCGCTCCCGCTGCAGCTCACACGGAGCCCTTACGCCCGGCCCCTGCTCGGTGCTGGCCTCCGCTCTGCCCACAGCTGGGGGCTTGCAGGGGGACTGTCCATGCTAATTCCTCTCCCTCGGCCAGTTCAGAAGGCTGCTGGGGCCGCGGGCCTGTCCCTTTTCTCCCCAAGTGTGAGCTTCTGAGGGTAGGAATGGCATGTCCACTCACAGGAGACGGCCTTAGTGGGCAGAAAGACCAGCTACCTGGAGGGGCTGGCGATTGTCCTAGTTCTGCCTTTTATTTATTTTTTGTTTTTGCTTTTTGGGTCACACCCGACAATGCTCAGGGGTTTCTCCTGGCTCTTCGCTCAGGAATTACTCCTGGCAGTGCCCTGGGCACCATATGGATGCTGGGGATAGAACCGGGTCGGCCACGTTCAAACGCCCTCCCGCTGTGCTGTTGCTCCGGCCCCTTGAGCTCAGTTTTATCGGTGATGTGGGAGAGTGGTTCCGCTCTAGCCAAAGCACAGACACCCACCCAGGGGAGCACTGTGGGGTGCAGGGGTGACACTCAGCACCAGGAGCAGAAGCCGAGGGTTGCGGACACTTTTGCCATCTTCTAAGTGAAAAATGGGTCCGTGGTCTCCTGAGCACGCCGGCGTGGCTAGTGGCCCCTGAGCACTGCTGAAGTGGCGGGGACATCCTGAGCACTGAGGCCGGAGCAGCGTCACTCTCAGACTTGCACTAAGCCGCTGGCCGACTCGTCCCCGAGCCTTGTAAGCACTTTTCGGGAACACGCTTGTAGGTGCCCAGCCCTTGAGCCCTGCGCTCCTGTAATCTGCTGAGGGCTGGGGGGGAGAGTCGCCCAACCCCGCCAAGCCCCAGGAAAGGGTCGCAGTGCCTCTGACCCTGCTCTCTCGGCAGCCCCAGAGAAGCAGAAGGTGTTAGCTCAGGCTGGGAAACGGGGCCCCAGACAGGCAGGGCACCTGCTCAGGGCAGGCGGTATGGGCGCTGCTGGCCCAGAAACCTGCCTCCTCCTCCCAGCGCCTGTTGGTTCTGCCTGACTGAGCTGATCCCCCAGGTAAGAAAATATTTCACTTCTGTGAACAAAATTCCGCTTTGCAGCGGTGGGAACTTCTGAGGCTGAAGCCGCAGTGCGGGTTGTTTTGGAAATATCGTGTTCCCGGTCAGTTCGCGGGGTGCAGATAAACCGGGAGCAGGGCCCAGACCCGCCCCTCTGCACTGCCTGCCGGGGAGCTGCGCACACGTGAGCACACAACAGCTCACATGCACACACGGGTGCCCCACACATGCACACACAGGCACCCCACACATGCACAAGCACACACATACATGCACACCCTCCCACACATACACACGTGCACACCTACACACTCCCACACAAGCACAGCCCCACATGCACACACACCATAGGTACACACACTATCAGGCACATCTCACACACTACCACAGGTGCACATGCGCACACAACCCCACTTTCAATTAGAGTTATGATTTTACCAGTTTAATGGGTGGCATTTTCCCAAAACCGGTTACGTTTGTGTGTGTGTGTGTGTGTGTGTGTGTGTCTTGCGTCTTGGCACTTCTACATATTTTAAAACATTGATTAAAAATTTTCAGGGTCAGAGAGATAGTCCAGTGGGTAGAGCATTTGCCTCGCACGGCTGACCGGGGTTCTATCCCGGCATCCGTATGGTCCCCCAAGCACCACCAGGAGTAATTCCTGAGTGCAGAGCCAGGAGTAACCCCTGAGTATCGCGGGTGGGACCCAAAAAAGCAAAAAAAAAAAAAAGAAAAAATTCAAATGTTTATAGTGGAAGAATTTGAAACCCTAATATCCAATTAGCCAGCTATGATCATTATTAATGTTGTGAAGTATTTCCTTCCAGACTATGTGTTTTTAATAACGAAGATCATTTCGTGTATATAACTTCGATTCTGACTGTTCCACTAAACATTACATCCTGAGCAATTCCCAGGTCAATCAGTATTGTTGGAAAGCGCTGTTTAAATGACCTCCTATGATCCCTTATATTGGCGTGTGGCTCTCATCCAGACCGGGCCCACGCTAGGACATTTATTACACGGCGTCTCTTCTGCTGACGGCCCTGAATGCTGGTGCAGTTCCTGTGCACCACTGGGGGCGCTCTGCATGCAATGATTGGCTTCGAGGCCCACCCGCCTCTCAGATGGGCAGGGCAGGTAGACCCGCGAGGGGGCTGGGGTCAGCACCTCCACCCCGTTTGTTTAGGGTGAGGGGACAGAGATGGGAGGAAGGACTGGTCCCCACATGAGGCCAGCCCAGTTCAGTCCTGGCACCCAGATGGTCTCCCAAGCACCACCAGGAGAGATCCCTGAGCACTGAGCCAAGTGGGGCCTGACCCCGTGGCTAAACACACCAGGCTTCTGTGGAGCTGGGCTGGGCCCCCCCCCCTCCACGGTCCCCTCCAGAAGGCCCGGTGGGCCTGCCCAGAACTGCTGCTGGCACAGTCGTCATGATCCACGGATGCAGGCGCATGGAAGAGCTTCTGCCGGCTCTCCCGTGGCGGCTGTGTGATCTCCCAAAGCCGGGTTCACTGATGTACCACGTGTCCCATCACATTCCATAGAATTAAGCATTGGGCACACAGTCACAAGTGTGTGGGCACGATGTGTGGTCTGTGGGAACATAGTGATAATTTCCAATGGGCTCAAAATGGCACAATGGAGATTTCATAATCTCCACTGACTTTGATCTGAGAATATATTCATCAATGGTATTTAGAGAATTAGCTCCAACAAGCAATATAGAATAGATTATTCAGTGTATGCTTAGGACAGGCTCAAACCGAGATTGAGAAAAATTTGAAATAAGTGTTGTCCATAGGTGGTGGGTCTGGGGTTGACTAGTAGAAACCCACTACGTTCTAGAGACTCAGAAAGTGACTGCAAGAACAGAAATCGGCCAGACTACGCACGTAACAACCCAGAAAAAAAAAAAAAAGCCCTGACTTTATCAATACCATTCCTGTATATGGCGGCTAAGGGGATCAGGCCTGGGGATGGGGGTGGGAGAATGAGGGTCTCTGGTGGGGGGGGGGACACACTGGTGGTGGGATTGGTGTTGGCGATGACTCTCTCTAACAACCGTATTGGGGAAAACTTTGTACTTTGTAAATCACGATGCTTGAATAAAAAAAAGAAAAGAAATAAATAAAATTAAAAATAAAGAGTGAGACCTGAGCACCACCGGGTGTGGCTCCTAAATCAAATACGTACATATATATGTGTGTATGTTATTTACATATGTGTATGTATATATACATATATGTATTTACATAGGTATTTATATATATTTATATATGTACATATGTTACATTATTATGATCCTATAAATACTGTACCTAAATCATTCATTACCATTGTTTCTCTGTTTCCATTCTTGCCATTTCTTTCTTTTAAAAACTTTTTTTTTATTTTATGTACTGTGATTTACAAAGTTATTGATAGTTAAGTTTTAGGTTTTTTATATTCTAGCACCATTGCTTTCTTTTTCCCTAAAGTTAAGCTGGTTTGTTTGTTAGTTTGATTTGGTCTTTGGGTCACACCTGGCAATGCTCAGGGATCACTCCTGGCTGTGCTCAGAGGCCATATGGGATGTCGGGGATCGAACTCAGGTTGAGCACATGCAAAGCAAGCTCCCTCCCTGCAGTACTATCTCTCTGGCCCCAATATTATATATATATATTTTTTTTTGGGTCACACCGGCGATGCTCAGGGGTTACTCCGGCTCTGCACTCAGGAATTACTCCTGGCGGTGCTCGGGGGACCATATGGGATGCGGGGATCGATCCCGGGCCTGCATGGGCCAGCCGCGTGCAAGGCAAGCGCCCTACCCGCTGGGCTATCGCTCCGGCCCTCTCAACATTATATTTTAAACATGCGTGATTCCTCTATCCTTGAGTGGTTTTCAAACTTCTCTTCTCGATCACGGAATTGGTCTTTCAAACTGAAATGTTATGTGTAACTGACCCTCTAATTGATAAAAAATCAGAGCAGCCTGGTGCGGGGACCCTTCCCTTAAGGGTGGCCCCATCGAGTTATATGCTGCACAGTTGGGGGTCACCGTCTGCATAAGCGCAGCTGGACTAGCTGAGAAATCCTTTCACGGGGGCGGGGGGGCAGCACACCCGGGCACCATTGTCACATCTGATCCTTCCCTGTTTTAAAAAGGCCTGTTTGGGGGTGGGGCATTAGGAGATGGACGTGGGGGTGAGTGCTAGCCTTGCTCACAGCCAACCCAGGGGTTCTATCACTGGGTCCCCAAAGCCAGGAGTGACCCCCAAGGGCAGAGCCAGGAGTCAGCCCTGACCACCTCAGGCCCGCCCGCCCCATGACACACCCTGTGTACCCCCCCATGACAGCCCTGTGTACCCCCATGACAGCCCTGTGTACCCCCATGACAGCCCTGTGTACCCCATGACACACCCTGTGTACCCCCCATGACACGCCCTGTGAACCCCATGACACGCCTTGTACCCCCATGACACGCCCTGCGTACCCCCATGACACACCCTGTGAACCCCCATGACACGCCCTGTGAACCCCCCATGACAGCCCCTGTGTACCCCCATGACACGCCCTGTGTACCCCCATGACAGCCCTGTGTACCCCCATGACACGCCCTGTATACCCCATGACACGCCCTGTGTACCCCCATGACCACGCCCTGTGTACCCCCCATGACAGCCCTGTGAACCCCCCATGACAGCCCTGTGTACCCCCCCATGACAGCCCCTGTGAACCCCCATGACACGCCCCTGTGTACCCCCATAACAGCCCCTGTGTTCCCCCCATGACACGCCCTGTGTACCCCCATGACAGCCCTGTGTACCCCCCATGACACGCCCTGTGTACCCCCATGACACACCCTGTGTACCCCCATAACAGCCCTGTGTACCCCCCATGACACGCCCTGTGTACCCCTATGACACGCCCTATGTACCCCCATGACACGCCCCTGTACCCCCATGACACGCCCTGTGTACCCCCATGGCACACCCTGTGTACCCTATGACACGCCCCTGTGTACCCCCCCATGACAGCCCTGTGTACCCCCATGACACGCCCTGTGTACCCCCATGACACGCCCTGTGTACCCCCATGACACGCCCCTGTGTACCCCCATGACACACCCTGTGTACTCCCATGACAGCCCTGTGTACCCCCATGACACGCCCTGTGAACCCCATGACACACCTGTGTACCCCATGACACCCCCTGTGTAACCCCATGACACGCCCTGTGTATCAGCAGTGCATGTTGTATATCCAGTCACCCCCCACCCACCCACTGGTACCATTTGGCTTTGGGGGTCACACAACTATGGGGTAATTAGGTTGGTCCAGCCTGCGGCAGACCCCAACGTTGAATAAGGCATTGATGCGGTCACGGGACTTCCAGGCCAGACTGGAAAACCTTCCTAGGTATCCTGAGGCCTTTGAACTGACCCTACCCCTCTCTTTCTTGTAGACGGGCAGGATCGAACCCAATTACCCCAAGGTCTGTGGCCATCAGGGGAATGTGCTGGACATCAAGTGGAACCCCTTCATGGATAACATCATTGCCTCGTGCTCCGAGGACACGTCGGTGAGCGGGACAGGCACTCCCGGGAGGGCGGGACCTCAGGGGTCCTCCCACAGCGAGGAAGGTGGGCAGAGTGGAGGGGCGGACCCAGGGAGCCAGTCCAGTGTGGCACGTCTTGGGCCCGGTGCATGGTTTTATCAGGAGCTGTGGGGAAGACACGCTTGGTTCAGCTCCTCTCCGCAGTCCCCAAGGGAGGATGGACAGCGGGGAAATCTGGGCATGGAGGCAGCCGAGATGAAGGAGGCCGGGGAAGCTTCTCCAGCAGGCTGGGCGTGGGACAGGCTCCATCTGGCAGTGTGGTTTGAGGGAAGGAAAGTGGGCTGGCTGCAAATCACGGTAACTTGTCCAAGGGCCCACCCAGGAGGCCCAGAATTTAAACTCTGCATGTGCCACATAAAACAGGAGGAGAGGGAGGAGGAGGAGGAGAGGAGGAGGAGGAGGAGGAGGAGGGAGGAAGGAGGACAGGAGGAGAGGGAGGAGAGAGGAGGAGGAAAGAGGAGAAGGAGGAGGAGGAGGAGGAGGGAGGAGGAAGGAGGACAGGAGGAGAGGAGGAGGAGGAGGAGGGAGGAGGAAGGAGGAGGAGGAGGAGGAGGAGGAGGAGGGAGGAGGAAGGAGGAGGAGAGGAGGAAGGAGGAGAAAGGAGGAGAAGGAGGAGGAGGAGGAGGGAGGAAGGAGGAGAGAAGGATGAGGAGAAAGAATGAGGAGATGGAGGAGGAGGAGGGAAGAGGAAGGAGAAGGAGGGGAGGAGGAGGAAGGAAGAGGAGGAGGAGGAGGGAGGAGGAGGGAGAGAAGGAGGAGGAGGAGGGAGAGAGAACAGAGAGATGGAAAAGGAGAGGTATGTGGCACAGTGTAGTGTGTGATGTGGTGTATAGTGCATTGTGTGGTGCGTGTGCTGTGTGGTTAGTGTGTAGTGTTGTGTGTGTGGTATTTGTGGTGTGTGGTGCAGTATGTATATGGCACATGTGTGGTTTGGTGTGTGTGTGGTGTGGTGTGGTGCTGGTATGTGTAGTATGTGGTGTGTGGTATGTGTGATATGTGTATGTGTGACATGTGGTGTGTTGTGGTGTGGTCTATGGTGTGATGTGGTGTATATGGTTGTGTGCGTGAAGTGTGTACTCTGTGGTGTGTGGTATGAGGTGTAGTGTGTGGTGTGTGGCATGTGACTGTGTTTTGTGTGTGGTCTGTGGTATGTGTGGCATGTGGAATGTGAGATGTAAGTGTATGTGCAGTTGTGTGGTTTCTGTGGTGTGTGCAGTCTACTGCAAGTGTGACTGTGTGTGGTATATATGTGATCAGTGGTGCGTGTGTGTGGATGTGTGATATGTGTGAGTGTGTGTTTGTGTGATATGTGTATAGTGTGTGTGAGTGTGTGGTGAGTGTGGTGAGTGTGTGGTGTGTGATGTGAGTGATATACAGTATGGGGTGTGTGGAGGTTGTGTGAGGTCTGTGTTGTGATTGTGTGTGATTGTGTGGTGTGTGTGAATGTGTAGTGTGGGGTGTGTGTGTGTAGTGTGTGGTGTGATGCCCTGCAGTGCCGTGGCAGAGGCTAGGTGTGCCTCGAGGGAAACCTGTGCTGTGGTGGGCATGGTGCTGCCTGGGGCAGGAGTGCCCCCTGAGGGGCCCAGTGGCTGGCTGGGGGCTGTAGCCCGAGGGGGAGGCCCGGAGGGGTATATCTCTCTGCAGGGCTGGGCTACAAAGGGCAGGGCCTCCCTCTCTGCCCCCCAGGCCCCGGAGATCGTGTCTCTGCGGCGGGGATTAGCCTGGTCCCAGCCGCCCCACAAGCAGGACTGGGCCCCCACCCCAGGTTTCTGTCCTGCCCAAGGCTGCCGCCTAGTGTCACCCCTCGCCCCAGAAAGCTGTTCCCACAGGGCCCCCAGGACACTCAGAGGGCAGCTGGCAAGACCTCCCATCCCCGCCTCTTGCACATGCACCCCAGGGCTCCCCCTCACAACTGCTGCCCTCCCGCAGGGGCCCAGTGGGTCCCCCCTGCACTGCCTGTCCCCGGGGACGCCCCTGGAGGCAGCGGGCAGGAGGAGCTGTTTCTGCCGTCATGGCACCCATTGTTGCCGGACTGATGCTTTTTATAGCCCCTGAGCAGCTCTGGGAACAGTGCAGTTGCCGCTGGGAGGGGCCAGGTGCCTGCCTTCAAAGTCGGGAGGGAGGGGGTCCCTGGGGGCCAGGGAGCAGCTCAGCAGCTGGTCGGCTCAGCCAGCACTGGGCAGGGTCCCCACGGAGCTGGGGGGGTGGACCCACAGGACGTCAGCTCTGCTGGAAGCGGCAGAGAACTCTCCCTCCCTCTCCCTCTCTCCCTCCCTCACCCTCTTCCTCTCTCTTTCTCAGCACACACACACACACACACACACACATTCTCACACTGTCACATGTTCTCTCTTACACAGATTCTTGCACTCTCTCAGTTTTCTCATACACACATTCTCAGTTCCTCTTGCACACACACATTGTCTCTCTCATGTATTTTATCACACACATGTCACATACTCTCGCAGTCTCTCTCACACACATTCTCACACATTCTCTCTCACACACACACCTCTCTTCACACACTCTACCACGTATACGCTCACACACATTCTCTCACACATTTTCTCACACAATTCTCTCTCACATATTCTCTCACACACCCGCTCACACTCACATTCTCTCGCACAATTACAACATTTTATCTCACATTCACACATTCTCTTTCAGACACATATACATTTTCTCTCATACACTCACATTTTCTCTTATATTCTCTCACACATGTTCTCTCTCACACATACACTCACATTCTCTCAGACTTTATACGTTTTCATACATATCCTCTCACACATTCTCACACACTCTTACACGCTTTGTTTCACACTTCCTCACACATTCTCTCTCTTACACACAATCACCATGGGCACCACAGAGAAGCAGCAGGTGAAGGGTCAGTCAGGAGCCCCCAAGGCTACTCCTGACGCCAGACTCCAGAGCCCTTAGCCCTGGGCTCAGCTCAGGCTGTGCAGGTCCCTCATCCCTCCCAATCCCAGTCACTTCCCCTGCTGACAGGTGGCCAGACCCTGTGTTCTTTCTGCCGTGCTCACTCTTCCTTCCATGAACGCCCATGGGCCTTCCATGATAGACTTCTCCAGGCTTGAGAGAGCTCAGCAGTCGGGTGCAGACACCTCGTTTGACCTCCACACCACGCGCGCCCCATGCATCCCCAGGTATCCAAGGCCGCAGAGCTCAGCTGGGCCTAAGCATTGAACTCTCTGGCCTGTCGGGAGGAGTTAACACCGGAAGTGTACCCAGGCTCCATTAGCACTGCTTGGGAGGCACCCCAAGACACAACACAGATGACTAAGCTGAACGCCGAGCCTCGAGATTCTAAGAAACCTACACAGAGAGTCTCGCCACAGAGGAGCAACCGATGGTCTCCCTAGCAACCACAGTGAGGTCAGGAGCAGACTCACTGCAAGGCCTGGTCATGGCGTGCACCCCCAAGAGGTGGTTCCTATATAGCAGGGGGCAAGAGAGCTGTTCTCTGTCCCAGAATGTCTGTGCAGGCTCAGACCCACTCTGGGAGAGAAGGCAGCAATGGTTCTGACTGCAGCCCGCTCTGAGCCGCGCCGTGTCCTGACAACCGCTCTGTGCTGCGCTTCCTGTTCTGGGTCAGGCTCATTAGTGACCTCCACTGCTGCCTTGGGCACGGCGTTGGCGCTTCTGAACATCCCCGCAGCTCCCTTCAAGGTGCAAACACACACACACACACACACACACACACACACACACACACACACACACCACTGTGGGGTGAGGGCGTGAGCACAGAGACCGTGTTTTCACCTGGCATGGGTGACTCAGGGGGCAGCTGGGAGGGCCCGGGCTCCTGCCCTGAGGAAACACCCCCCCCCCAGCAGCAGGGTCTGGTGTGAGGCAGCAGGGCCTGGAGGCCGTGGTCGGGCTGTGTAGTACCGGTGACTCTTTGCTTCCAGAAGGCAGGGATGACGACATGCCCGGCTCTCCCATGCAGCAACGCCCAGCAGGGTCCTGTGTTCCAAGTCCACGCCTCCCCAGTGTCACTGAGCTCCCACGACCGTATACACTTGCAGCCAACTGGCCTGCAGGTCAGCACATTCCTGAAGGGACAAGCCATCCGCTTAGAAGTGGTCAGCAGTGACAACCTAAATTACTGCAGCCCGCCTTTGTGTGGAAAGCACAGCTTGAACCAGGCACCTTTCCACTGACGTCATCATTTTTAAATCATCATCGTTATCATCATCATCATCATCATCATCATCATCTTCATCATCTTTATTACCATCATCATCATCATCAGAGTTTTGGCCATGCCCAGCGTTGCACAGGATTTATTCCTGGTGGTGCTCTAGGGACCAAGCCGGGTAGGCCACAGCAAAGTAAGTGCCCTGCCTGCTGTACTATTGCTCCAGCCCTGACATCATGGATTTAAAGGAGAAGTCACTGTGTTGTTCTGTTCCATAGTATGAGCAACCCTTACCCTGCGTGTGGTGATAACACAGGAAGCAATGAAATGTACCTTTAAAAGGGATAATAGGGGCCGGAGGCGATAGTCCAGCAAGGAGGGCATTTGCCTTGCACGCAGCCGGCCTGTGCCAGCCCAGGTTCGGTCCCCGGCATCCCATATGGTCCCCGAGCACCGCCAGGAGTAATTCCTGAGTGCAGAGCCGGGGCACTGCCCTGAGCATTGCTGGGTGTGACCAAAAGAGCCAAAAAAAAAAAAAAAAAGGTGAAAAAAAAACAAAAAAAAAACTCATAGAATCCTCATGTGTCCTGAGCCTCTATGTGTCCTGAGCATGTGTTCAGTGTGTCCTGAGCATGTGTTAAGTGTGTCCTGAGCGTGTGTTAAGTGTGTCCTGAGCGTGTGTTAGCGCCTATCTGCTTGATAGAGCAGCCTTTTTCTCATTTTGTCTTGTTTGGGGGCCACACCTGGCAATGCTCAGGCCTTACTCCTGGCTCTGTGCTCACTGGCGGTGCTTAGGGACCATATGAAGTGCTGGAGATGGAACCTGGGTCTGTCACATGCAAAGTAAATGCTCTAACCACTGTGCCATCTCTCTGGCCCCGGGTAGCTATTTTATTTTTGCCTTATTCCTCTCAGTACCTCTGCTACCAAGGTTTACAGAGCCTTGCCCATGAGCAGACGGGCACTCGGGGAGGCTGACAGCCTCACCAGGCATTTCAGAGCCAGTAAGGCCAGGTTCCAAGTGCTTGTGGGGTTGCTTCCTTGACGTCCAATTCCTTAGCCTGACCTGCTCTCTCCCTGCCACCACGTTCGCTGTGTGATGGGGCCTCGGGCACGGAGCTTTGCTGAGTGGAATGTAACATGTTGTCCAGCAGGGCTCTGACCCAGGGACCTGAGAGGACAGTCCCA